>ML211077.1:0-75475 GCA_004369055.1 Polyporus arcularius HHB13444 | reverse complement strand
AGAGAATTGAATGTGGCGATGTGCGTGCTGGCGAGGATTTATGTCGTTTCTCCCACGATGTTGCATACACCTCGGGCGGTTCTGCAAAGCGGTTTTGCACCCTACTGCACCTCGCTCACCGCTTCATCCTTTTGCACCACACAACATCGGGGTTGCGCAAATGCCTTTACTACCATGTATCTGGCGTTCTGCCTGGAAAATTAGAGAGCAATGTACTTTTTATGGTGGGATCTTGCTAAGCGCCGGTAAGCGCCGTGTAGCCGAGGGGTATACACGATGTTTTTCGTCTTTCACTTCTCGACTCCTCGACATGCCTGCACAAATACTACATAGATACATTCCTGAAGTGAAGTGTAATGACCTCTGATTTAATTGGGATGAATGATGCAGCGGGGGACGAGCAACAGGGGTATTGCAAAATTTCGAATACTTGCAGAACTGGCGGAGTGATAGTAGAGCGTGGTGAGCGCCAGCGGAAGTGTCAGTGACCGTTAAATACCGCATGAGGTACATCTCGTTTTCTCTCAGGCTTTGATAACAGGCCATGGAGCTCTTATCCATTCTCTCCACAGTATCCGCCTTTCTGCTGTCCGTCCTCAGGACAGTACCACCTCACGCAGATGGCCTAGCGCCCTCCAATGCGCCGCTCGACTTCGGTACGCAGTATGTCGAATTCACGTCGAGTATCATGCACGACACGAAGGTTCGGTACGTGCACAACTCCGGAGTATGCGAGACGACACCGGGCGTGAACCAGTGGTCCGGTCATCTCGACATCGGCACGAACAAGTCCATGGTAAGCCAAGCTCGTACACTCCCGGTGTAGGACTTATGAGGCTGACAGAACGTCCACAGTGGTTTTGGTTCTTCGAGGCGCGCAGCGAACCCGAGACCGCGCCCTTCACGCTCTGGTATGTGGGCATTCCCATCCGCTCCGTCATGACACAAGTTCTGACTCGTCTCATAGGCTGAACGGCGGACCTGGATGCTCGTCCATGATTGGACTATTCCAAGGTAAGTATACCTTGTACCGGCATTGGGACCGCAAGGATGCTGACGGGGGGTCTTAGAAAATGGCCCATGCCACGTGAACCCCGACAACCAGACGACGATCCTCAACCCATACAGCTGGAATAACCTGAGTAACGGTGCGTCAGATTCTTCTCGTCCACACCGTCAAAGCTGACTCCATCCATCGCCGCCTCAGTCATATACGTCGATCAGCCGATCGGCTCCGGGCTCTCCTACGGCACTATTGACGTGAACAGCACCGTCGCGGCTGCGCCCCCCATCTGGTCGTTCTTCCAGATACTCTTTGAGAATGAAGAGTTCGAGAAGTATCAGAGCAGAGAGTACGCCGCTACGACTTATCTGCCTGATACGACTACTTATCCGGCTGTTCCAGATTTATCTTGGCCACAGAAAGCTACGGCGGCCACTACGGACCCGAGTTCGCGACGTACTTCGAGGAGCAGAATGCCAAAATCCTTGATGGATCGCTGGAAGGCCAGGTGATACACCTCAGCGCGCTCATGATCAACAAGTGCGTGCCCCAGTGACCATCTCAGGCCTGTATGTCTAATCAACGTTTCCTAACTTACAGCGGCTGGCATGATCCGCTCATCCAATTCAAAGCTTACATCGACTTCGCCACCGACGCGCCTGGGTATGGACCACTTCAGAACGAGACGGTGCTTGCCGCCATGAACCAGTCGTTCTACGAGGCAGGCGGGTGCTTGGACCAGATGAGAGCATGCTACACGACCGAGACGGAGGCGAGCAACGCGATATGCCACAAGGCGGACGACTTCTGCGTACGCTCTCCACTTGCGCTCTCTGCTGGCGCGACACCGTGACTGATGCCTTCTCCTCATGGCTCCGTTACTGTGTACAGCTTGCGAACATCCAGAACCCAGCGGTGGGCTACCGCGACGAGTACGACCTCCGGCAGAACGCATCGTCGCCGAACCCCTTCCCGCCGACGTACTATGTGGACTTCCTGCAGAACACGACGATCATGCAGAAGATCGGTGCTCAGGTCGAGTACTCCGACTGCTCCGATGCCGTCGTACACCAGTTCAACCGCACCGGAGACGACGCGCGCACACTCCTTCCGCAGCTGGCCGCGCTCGCAGACTCGGGGCTGAAGATCCTCATCTGGGCCGGGGATGCGGATATCAAGTGATTACATCTATGTAGACAATTAATGGCTGTACAGAATGCTGAGGAATGTATAGCTGCAACTGGGTAGGCGTGCACGAGTCCGTCCTCGCGATGGACTGGTACGGGAGCGAGACCCTGGCGCGCACCCCGTTCACGAACATGACAATCTACGGGAAGACGGTGGCTGCCTACCAGAACGTCGACAACTTTACCTTCGCGTGAGTCTCCCTCGCTACATATCAGCTTCGTCTGTGTTGCTGCGTGCTCACCTGCCTCTTTCGAAGGCGGATCTATGATTCCGGGCACGAGGTGGTGAGTACCGATTCATATCCCCTCGGCACCGGACACAAGCTCACAGCGGATAAATTTCCAGCCCGCCTTCCAGCCTGACGTCTCCTTGGAGATATTCTCGCAGATCATCAACATGGAGCCGCTTCATTCTGTGCCATAGGTGTATGTCTCAATTGAGACCGAGCTCCGCTTGTACAGTACGTTCTAAGGAGGCTGGCGCAATGTTTTCACTTGCTGTGTATGCACTGTTCGTCTTGATCTACGAGATTTTCGGTTTTGAGCAATACGAAGCTTGAGTATGGCTTGCCATCCTGTCCAAATTGGGCGCAAATCGAAAGGCAGACTCTGTAGTGCTGACGAGCATATGCACGACCGCGATCACCCTTCACTCAGCTCGTCACTGTCAGCTTGGCTCTGAAGTCCGAGCTGATGGACTATTGAGCGGTGAACCTCCTCGAACCGTGGCAAGTTGGATGTCATGCGCAGTTGGGCGCTAATACAACCTTTGATTCACCTCCGTTACGATACACGCAACTTGCCTGTTAGACCTTGCATTAACTGACGTGTTGTACATGCCGAACATCCTCTCTCCATGCTTAGCGCGAGTCCCCGAACCGTGACGTATTTTTAATGTGTAGGTGGTGGTCTGTAGAATATGTGCGTTCAGGGGTGAACACAATTCTCATGTGGGAAGGACGTACGGTGGAGGTCACTGCAACCTGAAGTACTCAGGGAGCCTATCCCAAACCCATTTGCGCTTACGAGCGATGATTTCCGGAAGCGACTCGCGGCAATGTTCGCAGAGCCCGTCCGGGAAGCGCTCCTTGGAGAGCTGAGGATACTTCTCATACTCAAGACAATCCAACAGCAGCTGCAAGGGGTTTCTTCGCGCTCCTCTACCCCAAACGACCGCCACCAGCTCTGCGAGGAATGCGTAGCACTTCGAGGTCTTGCAGAGGTTCTCGAGGCCTTCCTCGTAGTGCTCCCAGGGCGGGTAGCAGTGCTCGCTAACAAGAGAGTCCGCAACGACATAGTAGTCATCGACAGACTGACAGCCGTGCAGGAACCGGACGAGATCGTCCTTCTCCAGCATCGTCCACCGTGCGAGCAGGGTATCCCACTGCCATGAGTCGTTCTGGATCGTTTCGTCATTCCAGTCACGGTTGAAGTTGGTCTGCGCGAGCTGGTAGAACGCCGCTGGAAGGATCTGCGAGCACCCGAACTCCTTCGCGAAAAGGATCGCGGCGACGGGCTCAGGGACAAGCTCCCAGTACTTCTTCTTGTCTTCGGCCGCCACCTTCCGTATCGCCTGGAGCTCGGCTTCGCGGATGTCCCACTCCTGCAGAGTCGTCGGCCAGTCGGAGGCGACCTGTTGCACCAGATAGTCGTGGAGTGGCTCGAGCAGGTACTTGTCGGCTAGGCGGATCACGCCACTGAGCTCGATAGGCTTGTTGGGGTCCAGGCGCTTGAAGGAGAGCTGCCTGTTGTGACGTGTCTGTCAGCATTGCGCCCCTTGGAATGCTCATTGAAAGAGGGGACACATACGACGGATTGTAGAGGTAGGTCAGGAGGAGGGCCAGGTCCTCTGCTCTATCCCCAGGCAAATCCGCGACGGGTACACCATCGTACGTGTCGCTCGAAGAACCGTCCTCAGCATGGAACATGTCCTTGAAGGCCATAGAGTGGTGTTTCAGGAGGAACTTGTGAACGCGGAAGAGATGCACGCCATCAGAACCAGCAGCTCTGAGGACGAGATCCCCCTCCGCGAAGTACAATCGTGCATCACGATGAACCTGGTTTGCGTTTGAATGCATGGAAAGGGAGATGTTCTACTAGTAGTTGGGAGAGGATAGTCAACGGATAACGTCTCGTACTTATATGGTTAACGCCCGACCCCTGATGGCATGATGCGCTATACCTAATGAGGGCATCCCGCTCGATACGGAACCAAGCCGAGTTTTGGGTGCAGGCTCGTCAACAAAATGTCAATTCAACTTGAAGTACTCCGGAAGGTGCTCCCAAAGCTCCTTTCGCCTCTCCTCGATCACGCTCTGCAGGGAGTCGTTACAACGCTCGCAGAGACCCTTGGGGCGCTCCGTCGACAACTCCGGGAATTTCCTGAAGTCGACACACTCCCGCAACATACGCAAGGGATCTCGCTGCCAGCTGTAGATCGTCACACTGCGTCGCTGTTCCCAGGCGAGTGAGAACAGGCGCTGGATGAACGGGAGGCACGAAGATCCGGCGGCTCCCCGGCCGTCAAAGTCGATATAACTTTCGCGACAATCCTCAGAGAGTGAGTCGAAGGCGTTCGGGAAGAAGTCGTCGAGCTTCTGGAATCCGTGCATGCACCGCACAAGGTTTTCTTTCTCCAGGAGCGACCATCGCGCTTGTGGGACCGTCGGATACACCCGCCGCTTGCCTTGATCGTCCCAATCGTCCGTGTACTTGATGCGAGAAAGCTGGTAGAATGCGGCGGGGAGGATCTCAGGGCAGCCAAACTCTTGTGCGAACAGGATCGCCGAGACTGGTTCGGGGATGAGGTCGCAGACCGAGATTGTGTGCTCCGTCAGCGGATTGTGAGGGACGTCCTTCCGGATGGCCGAAATCTCGTCATCGAAGCGGTCCCATTGTTTCAGAGTGGTCGGCCAGGCCGCGGGGACTTGCTTCACGAGATGATCGCGCAGGGGCTCGATGAGATACTTGTCCGCGATGCGAATGGCCCCACCGATAATCAGCGGAGTGTTCGGGTCGAACCTCTTGAAGCTCAGTTCACTTGTGAACGATGAATAGTGTTACTTGGTTTCCGGAGGACATGCACTCACGAAGGGTTGTAAATGTAGTTGAGGAGCAACCCGAGATCTTCGGCCCGGTCCCCATGCATCTCCGCCATCGGCACGCCGTCGTACGCCTCGTCTGAACCAACTCTCGCGTCCGCGAACATATGTCCAAACGGGGCCGAGTGGTACTTGAGGAGAAACTTGTGAACGCGGAACAGCTGGTAATGCTGCGCTCCATCCTGGGCAGCGGGTGCAGACTTGGCGGCTCGGAGAACGATATCGCCATCCGGAAGGTACAGCTTTGGATGGCGTTCCAGCACCACGGCCGTCATTGTTGCTGTACGATGTCCTTCATCAGTTGCCAAGAATATGTTTTACAGCCATCCGAACCTACCAGACGGTGGTGGTCTGAGTCGAACTTTATAAGCGCCCGGTGTAGTCGGCGGGTCGGTATAGCGCCTAAATATTCTGGCTCCTCGACGTCGACCTTGGACGTAGGTCTTGCACTTCCTCCACCTGGAAATGAAGACAGACATACCACCAAGCTCTCTGAGTTATTATCAGTCTGTCGGCAATACTGCCAAGGTTGCGGTCGTCATCATCCGATACTTCCTTCACCAACTGGCGTCGGAATCGTGACAAAATGAAGCTAAGTTCCCGACCTTCACGAATCGCGCCCAACGGGCCCAACCCCGGCCGCAATACAGCGCTGGCTCTTCAAGCCGATGTAGTCTCGTCTAGTAAGTCCTTGTGCGTCATCAATAATCTCGCTAATGGTACTCTCCGGTTTTACAGTGGTGTGGCTGCCTTCCATAGTTGCGGAGACTCCGCTGCCTAGAATCTCATGCATATTCAGCCACCCGTACTCGGACGAACGCTGCGAGGACGTCCAAATTAGCCGATTGCCCGAGCCAGGGATGATTTACACCGGTCCGTCCCAAGCACTAGCCCACTCGCACTTCGGACGATTGACAGTCCTCCACCGCATCTACATTCTACATGATGCTATGGAGCCCGCCTATCTTCGACCTTCTAGTCAAGTCACCCTACGGCATATGACACTGAGGCCCTAGAGGCTAGGGACTGCTGTCTCCAGCCCTACATCTTCAATCCGCTTGGCGCACCCTCTCTAAGTACGACAATCAACGTCGTTCAGCCGCCCTCGGACCACTGGCAACGCTCCGTCACCCCGTCTTTGCGATGGACCAGTACGGGCGCGAGGAGCTCGCACGCACCGTAATTAATTGATTACATGAAGATTACGATCTACCGGGCCCGGGAGGGCAGTGGAGCTCTATCAGATTTTACCAGCTTTGCTACCAGGCTATGAGCAGGCGGGCTCCTTGGTACCAGCCCTGAGTTGGTGAGTACCATGTTCATTCATCTCTAGTACCGTCAACAAGCTCACAGGCAGAAACTTCCAGTATGCCTTCGAGCCTGAAGCTTATTGGGAGATATTCTCGCTGATCATCATCAACATGGGACTGCTTCATTTCCGTGCCGTAGGCGATTTTACGCAGTATATATACACCGAATCGCGTATCCTCGTGAGGAATGCTATATACCACTACAGTGCAGCAACCTCCTGCATACCCAGCCTGTCAGACCGGAGCTATGGCTTGTAGAATTCAAAGAGCGACCAAACTTGGGCGCATGTCGTACACGAGCAATTGAGCGCTGAAATGCGCTTGACTTCCGACCACCACCACCGCCCCCTCTGAGATCCCAGCTGTCCTCTATGGACGCAGCATCTCATCGCGTCGACAAGGGCAAGGCCAGAGCTCCGGATGAACAACCAACAGAGCAGACGCCGTTGCTGGCGTCCGGGTCAGGCTCCCTGACTTCGTCGAGGGAAACGTCCTTGGAACATTCAAACGCAACTCGTCGACGATTGTACTCTCGCCTTCTTTCTGTTTTCTTGCTATCACTCTCGCTATGTGTCCTGCTGCTCATTCTCATCGCTATCGTTGCATTCTCCTGGCGCTCGAAAGCGTCCACCACACGGCCGGAGGAGATCATTCAGCGTTCCCTGGTCGTCCGAGGACCGGACAGGATCGACGTGCTCAACGCGACGAGCGAGGACGGCGTGTGGTTGATGGTGCACGGGAGGATGGGCCTGGACGCGGGCAGCGTAGTCGGGGTGAAGGCCGAGGAGGATGACAGCGTTCTGCAGGACTGGTGGAAGTCTCTCGGTCGCTGGGGCATACGGCGGCTCGACCGTGTCACGGTCACTCTCTCCCCCATACAAATCTCTCCAAGAGCGCACCCAGACATCCTGCTTGCCAACATCACGACCCCTCCGCTCGAAGTCCCGCTTACCGCGAGCCCGCCACCGGGGGACCTGAGCTGGTTGACCCCTGTCAAGATCCCTGTGCGCATCCAGCCGACGAAGGATGTCGATGCTATACTCCACTTCGTGCGGGAGAGCTGGAAGAACGGGTTCGTGAGCGTGCAGGGGTACGTTGCGCAGGCTGTTGTACGGGGCGGCGGTCCGGAGGAGAGCGGGTGGAGGAAACGCTTTGTCGTGTCGCATGCGGAGGTTCGTTCGGTCATCAATATGAAAAGTAAGTGGTCTGTGTCGCGTCCCCGCCACCGCTGACCGGTGTCTTGCAGTACCGTCACTGCCTGGTTTGCCCTCTCCCGGTGCCGGGCACCCATTGCCAGAGTTTTCGGACCTCGTCACTCTGAAGTCCTTTCAGATCACATCCAGTAGCGACACCATCATACTAGAGGGCAATGCGTCAGCTGTCAACCCCGTCCCCCTTGACCTCGAGTTCGAGGCTCCATCTCTGCCGTTCGTTATTTCTCTCCCTTCGCCGGATCAGACTGCGCCAGGCGTGCCCGTCGCCTCCGTGCGCTCCCATCCCTTCCGCCTCACTCACCCCAACATCTCTCTCACAGTTAGCGGCTCTGTCTTACCCCTCCCCGCCAACTCCGCCAGCGCGCTCTCTGCTTTTGTTAGCGAGTACATCTCCGGTCGCGACGCGGACATCCAGATATCCACACCGCTCTTTCCCGCGCTCACCATCAACACCACGTTCCCTGCGCCGCATCCCAAGCCTCAGATTCTACGCAACGTCTCAATCACAAACATGAAGATCAAGCCGGTCGGGACTGGCATGGTGGCCAGCGGCGTCGTCCATGCGCTCGTAGTCCTTCCACAGGGTATCAATGTCGGCGTGAACGCGAGCCGCGTCTTCCCCGACGTTCTGGTCTACGATGGGCCAGTGGAAGGCCCTGCAGACGAAGCTGCTCTGTTGCTGGACCCACCACCTACGCAGCCGCTCCCTGACCCGCTGCCTCCACGCGCGTTCGCGCACATCGTGCCGGACGACTGGCTACCAGCTGACTGCCATTCAGTCGATGGCCCTCCTGGGAGCGGGTCAACGGTCGCAGTAACCGCGGAGATCGAGGACGTCCCCCTCCAGGTGCTGCCCGGCCGCGAGCGCGAGTTCAGTGACTTTGTGTCGAAGGTAAGTCCGCAACGTCTTCACTGGATCACACTGCTCATATGCACACGCTCGTGACGCACAGGTCATCTTCGGCACGCAAGGAGCGCTTGCGGGCGTGCAAGGCGTCGCGGCGGTCGCGGTCCGCGTCGAGGGGCTGCCGTTTGCGAACGGACGCGACGGCGAGATGGAGCTTTCGGGATTGCCCTTCCAGGGTTCTGTCCGGATAGGCAAGAAGGGCACTTAGCATACGCCTCTGACACTACCTATGTACTCGTATTCTCACATTGTCTCGTGGATTGGATCGGACATTTCCTTGCTGTATACTTGTATTGTACACGTTAGTGCGACTGTAGACATACATGCATGCTTGTTACTGTTTTCGACTTTGTTTTCCCGCCCTCTACGGATGTCCGCTTCGATCAGGTATGTACACTCATGTCAGCTCGTCCTTGACGACTTATTGATTATCTTGCTCGCAGGTAACGTGCTTTTAGGGTTTCGATGTCGCTCAAAAGAAATCACACTTCCCCCGTCGATCTCCTACACGTATACTTCCCAAGGTCCGATCTCACGTTAACTTCCCAGTTCAGTAGCGCATGAAAGCTCCCGACACCTGCACTTTCTTCCGCACTCATCGCTTTACTCATGGCTCCAACCAAAAGCCAGGTTTTGGACATCGCGCGGAAGGCCATCGACATTTTCGCCAAGCATGGACTGAAGTGCTGTCTCACGGGAGGAGTTGCGAGCCAGCTTTACGGCGTGAGCCGCACACCCAGCGTGAGCCCTGCCAAGCCTGACTGCTCGACACTGACCGAATACTGACTCGCAATTCTAGGACGTCGACCTCGTTGTGTTGACCAAATCATACGGGCAGGAGACCTTGAAGGAGATCCTCGCTAGAGCCGATTCCCGCTTCTACCTCGTCCCCTCAAAGACCATGTTCGCCACATACAAAGTGCTCTGGTACAGGCTCACCGAGGGCTCCTACGCGTACACAAAGACTCACATCCGCGCCATGTACGACTGCAAAGTCGACATCCTCGTCCCTGAGGGGGACATGAACATCCCCGACGTCCCTCACGCCCGCATCGCGACGCGCTCGGGGCTGCCGCTGATGCCGCTGATCCCCCAGCTCCTGCTGAAACTCCAGGCGTGGTCGGACCACCGCGCGGCGACTCAGTCGCACCTCCGGATGAAGCAGTACGTCGACGTTCGGGATATCGATGCTTTGCTTGCGATTGCAGTGCGCGAGGGTGCCCGTGCGGAGGACGCGAGGTGGCTACCGCAGCTGCACTTCAGGGTGGCGCGGGAGCGGGTGTCGCGGTACATCCTCACTTCGCCATCGACTGCGGACCAGTGGAAGATGCTCGGGCTCTCCTGATATTGTCACGAGGTACGCCGGTCTGGAACTGAACTCCAGTGGTGATTGGCATAATGAGCGCTGCAGCTCTCAGGATCTGTCGGGTGCTGCGGTACCGATCGTGTTCTTTTAACTTCTAACTCCCTGGCGAAGCTTCTATCTCAGTCATATTGGCACGCATGGAAGTGGAGGAGTAAATAGATCGCTGTGGCCTGACCTCGTGTACAAGGGACAGACTCTCGATGTACTCCCAGATGAGATGGTACGTTCTATCCACCCTTCAGTATACCTCAGGGCGACGCCCGGTGTTCAGGTCGGTATTCAGCTGCACTTCCCTATTGCCAGCCCCGAGTATGGCTCCCAGTGCAGTGCAAGTCTTGGACGTCGCGCGAAAGGCCGTGGAGATATTCGCCAAGCACGGTTTGAAGTGCTGCCTGACAGGCGGCGTGGCGAGCCATCTCTACGGCGTCACCCGTTCGCCGAATGTTGGTCTCTATCCCTCGAGCCGCAGCCACTGATGATGCTCACATATTCCGACTGCCAGGACGTCGACCTCGTGGTCCTCACAACGCAGTACGACCAAGAGGCTCTGAAGCGGATCCTCGTCGCCGCGGACTCGCGCTTCTACCTCGTTCCTTCCACCAACCACCAGGCGACCTACAAAGTGCTCTGGTACCGGGCCGACCTTACCTTCGATCCACAGGCCGTGTACTGCGGCCCCGAACACCGCGGTCGCTCTCATTGCAAAGTCGATGTCCTCGTGCCTGGGGGTGACTTGGAAATTCCAGACGTCCCGGAAGGGCGCATCGCGACTCGCTCGGGACTCCCGGTCATGCCGCTCGTTCCGCAGCTCATGCTGAAGTTGCAGGCGTGGGCTCATCACCGCGCGTCGTCTAGGGAGGACATGTGGGCGAAGCAGTATGTGGACGTGAGAGACCGACTCGTTACTGCGGATCGCTGTCGACGCGGGGGCGAGGAAGGAGGATGACGGCTGGCTACCTGCGTCTGCGTTTAGGGTGGCCGAGGCACGGCTGTCGTCCTTTATCTGGTATGGATCCCCCGCGAGCGCGTCCTTGTGGAGGAAGCTTGGATTCACGACGATCACTTCGTCGGTACGTGTCGAAATACGTCGCGGTCGGAGACCACTTGGCTGACAGAAGTCGCGTTCTTGCAGATTCGCAGGTAGTGCGTCGTTGCGGCGGAGGCCCGAACTCCGTCTCGGGTTCTTGAGGCCGACTCGAAATTTGAATCGCACCAGCCGGCTGTCGGAATGCTCTGTATACCATGATTTCAGGTTGCTTGAATACCTTCGATCATACTCAACTTGTGCGCTATGGACGACGCGACTACTACTTGAGGGTGAGACGAACGTACGTGGCTAACTCAAGTAATCACAACTAGTATTCACATGCCCATAAGTAATCACTGCACCGCCACCGGCAACTGGAACAGCGACTTCCGTCGCTTCATACCTTTCTTTCCTTCGTCCATCACGACCATGCTGCGCTTCACTAACCTCGTTCACAGAGTCAGGCTGTCCCATCGCCAGCTCTCTTCTCAAAATGCGCAGCGAACACTGCCATATAAAGGCCACAGCTTGCCGTATGTTTGGCTGCGTGACTCGTGCCAATGCCCATCTTGTTTGCACCCGTCTACGCGGCAGAAACTTCACAGGACCTCCGACATATCCACATTCATCGAACCGGAAGCTGATGGTGTACGGTTTAACGAGGTTGACGTGGAGATCACTTGGCCGTCCGGTCATGAGTCTCGGTACACTTACGACTTCCTGGATCGATATGCGTCCCCGGAATCCCTCAAGGCGTTCCACAAAGACGTCTCGCGAGAAGAGTGGTCCTTGGATACGCTCAAGCAGTCGAAAGATCTGTTCTTGCCATACGAAACGCTCACGACGCCATCAGGGCTGCTCGCGGCGATCACCCAGCTCACGCGTTATGGCCTGCTCTTCGTGTCTTCAGTCCCCAATGACAGGACCTCGAACGAAGACTGTGAGCTGCGTCGACTCGGCGAGCGATTTGGCGAGCTCCGGCGTACGTTCTACGGGGAAACATGGGATGTCAAGAATATTCGGAATAGCCGCAACATCGCTTATACGAACGTCGACCTTGGCCTGCACATGGATCTCCTGTACGTGCATTCATCAGTTATTCTGATACAGCACTAACATCGGGAGTGTAGATACTTCCAGCATCCTCCACGATATCAGATCCTGCACTGTCTCCGCAATCGCGTCGAAGGTGGGACGTCGATCTTCGTGGATGCCGCGCATGTCGCGTCCAAGCTGCGGGCGGAGGATCCTGAGGCGTTCGAAACGCTGGCATCCACCCCCGTTGCGTTCCACTATGTGAATGACGGGCACCATCTCCACTACTCCCACCCGACCATCCAGCTCTCGCGCTTCCGATCTCCTGCCGGACAGCACGAGGTCGAATTCATCAACTACTCCCCCCCGTTCCAGGCACCGCTCGCCGTCGATACCCCTCCCTCGTTCTATCCTGCCCTAGCGAAGTTCGCCAAGATGCTGGAGGACCCTGCTGTGCGGTTCGAGTATTTGCTGCGGGAGGGCGACGCAGTGTTGTTCGACAACCGGCGTGTCTTGCATGCGAGGACTGCGTTCACCGAGCGGGAGGCGGAAAGCAATGAGGAGGAAACGAACCGTTGGTTGAAGGGATGTTACCTTGAAGCGGACGCGGTGTTAGATCTGGGCAGGGTGCTCAGGATACAGCTCGAAGGCGTAAGTTGCTCTAAGCCGTCGCCTAGGCCAGCATCCGGGATATGCTAGTCGCTGTGGTTGCCGGTTTCCCGGACTACTGGTGGCGTATCCGAGGTTCGTGGCGTTTCCATGCACTCATGCCCGCCTGACGACTGACAAGTTTCTCGTCAGTGCTTGAATACCCGTGTGTAGTATGTACAGAGCGGGGCTGGAACGGTTCCGGTATCTCCGGTTCCGCTATTCTTCCGCTCAGGTGAATTCAAATGAGCCTCAGCGAAACTACTATTGACGATATCAGACAGTTCATACATCCTCTGTATAGCTTCCCCGTACGAGAAATTGTACAACGTGCCGCATGACACACTGCAACGACTCGAAGTCTTTGGCCAATCTCCGTGCGGGTCTTCCGCTCGCAGACGCTTTCCCATGCGTGTGGTCGTAGCTGATACACTCGCCATCCCTCCACAGGCTACGGGTTCCCGACCACGAGGATCGTGGCGGCGTGGGGCGCGAGCTGCCCACGGCCCATCTCAGGGTGCGCTTCCGATGCTGTCGACTTGCCAATACTGACTTGTCCTATCCCTCCCCAACAGAATTTGCACTTGAGTCGTGTGTCCATGCGCTGCCACGCTCCTAGGAACCATCAATATGCACCCGGCGCGGAGGGACATCCGTGAGTGCGCTGTTCCGCCAAGTGGGTAATGCGCCGCCTTGGAGTGAGCCTCGCACAATGTCTCGGGCGCGCGACACGACTAGCTCAACGTTCAGCGCATCGGTCATAGTTGGCGAGGGGTTCTCAATACTCCGTTTCGTCTCACAAGAACAGTATGTCAAAGTATAAGAACGGGCGGTTCCGACTAGGAGAGGGAGTCAACGCCACGCCTCAGCACTCGCCACCTCCCTGTAAGGATGGTCTGTTCTCTCCGAATCTGTGCGTTCCTCGCCATACTGGCGATCGCAATGACTGTGCCGGGGGAGGCGGTCGTAATTCGCAAGACTTCCCCTGTCACGCTGCCCTTTGCACGGCGGCTGAACTTCACGGGTGCCGCAAACCTCGTACAGCACGATCAGGCTCGCGCAAAGGCGCTCAAGACCGCAGCATTGACCAGTCCTGGCAAGTTCCAGAAAGCTCCCATTGTCGACGTTCTAGCTACGAACACACTTTCGGACTATGTTGCCATGGTAAGTTTGCATATCTAGTGTGGTGAACATGTCGCTCATGGCCCCCTGTTTAGGTCGGTGTCGGAAGTCCTCCGACGGAGTGTGGGTGCTCGAGTCCGCCTAGCTGAAGCCATTCTCATGTTGACACAGATGCGCTCCTGATCGACACCGGAAGCTCCAACACATGGGTTGGCGCCGGCAAGCCTTATGTTCAGACCAGCACGTCAATACATACAGGGAACCTGGTGGTACGTATACTCACGCGTTCGCATTGATCGCGGGCTTTGATTATCCTCTTTCTGCAGGAGGTCGTGTACGGGTCTGGTTTTGTCATGGGTAAGAGCGATTCGTAGCGTGTTGGGATGGCTACGTGAAGAATGATGAAGCATTTACATGCCACACACAGGCGAAGAGTTCCTCGATACAGTGACTCTCGCCCCCGGGCTTGTCATTACAAACCAGTCCCTTGGCGCTGCTATAGAGGACAGGGGCTTCGACGGGGTTGACGGCATCATCGGGTATGCCTCCCCACCTGTGAATAGTATGCGATCTGAACTTTTCTTCAGCATCGGACCTGTAGACCGGACGTGCGGTAAGTATCTTTTATATTTGTTGCTCATCGTCTTCACTGGTTGACGTTGTCTCGATGACGTCGATGTGCCGCAGGTACCCTCTTGCCCGATGCGACTGCATGCATCCCGACGGTCACGGACAACGCCTTTGCGCAAGGGCTCATCAACGCACATCAGATCGGTATCTCCTTCGAGCCTACCACGTCAGTCGAGAGCACGAATGGCGAGTTGAGCTTCGGTGGGATTGACGAGAGCAAGTTCACTGGGCCTTTGACCTTCGTGTGCGTTGGTCCAGACATAGTGATTCCTATGACTGACTCGAAGCAACAGGCCCATCACTTCGACACCTCCCGCGAGCACGTTCGTCGGAATAGATCAATCTGTGACCTATGGCGTGGCCAACACTCCGATCCTTCCTCTGAGCGCTGGAATTACTGACACCGGGACCACTCTCCTCCTGTTTGCCACTGGTAGATCATTCCCCTTCTCACTCCATCCTTCTCGTGCTCACGCATGCTTCCAGAGGCCTTCGATGCATATCTGCGTATCACGGGCGCCGTATTTGATGCCGAGGTCGGCCTGTTCAGGCTCACCCCCGACCAGTTTGCGAACCTCGAGAGTCTATTCTTCCATATCGGTGACGTCAGTCTCTTGTTATCCATCTTCAATTTCTCGAGTTCACCGAATATCCTCCCAGACGACATTGGAGTTCACACCCAACGCTCAGATCTTTCCGCGCGTGGTCGGTCTTCCACCCTTGCCAGCCATGTCGCAAGCTGACTTTGTATGTGCGTGCTAGCTCAACACCGCGATCGGCGGGTCGCCGGACTTTGTGTACCTCATCACCAACGACCTCGGCCCAGCCAGCGGCGAGGGCTTCGACTTCGTGGACGGCATGGTATTTCTGGAAAGGTTCTACTACGTGTTCGACGCTGCGAACAGCCAGGTTGGCTTTGCTACGACGCCCTTTACAAACGCGACCACGAACTAGCGGAGGTCCATCGTCATGAAATGCTTGTGAATCACTGGGCTACAATAGACAGCGACACGCTATATGGAAGATTTGTCTCATCAACCTAGTCTCCTTGCTGCAATGCGTGATCTGCATTGTTGCGTACGAGCACATCATGCTCAACTCAGTGCGTCCAGTTTGGCATTCAATCTCAGTTGTCGGAACAACCAATCCGCATCGCATGGCGAGGTGTGTTTCTCATCTTATCTGGGGTCGTGCGAGTCTGACTGTACTTCGCAGAGCGGTACGGCACGCACGCAAATGATGTCATGATCTCGCCACGGCTTCCGAGTACCACCGTCACAGACCTGTCTCAGTGTCTGCATCCGTAACCTTCTGTGCGTCGCTCACTGGGACCGGTTCACCCGGCATGTATCCCGACCCAATCTCTGGTGGTCTGCATAGCTTCTATGCCATCCAAGTTTACCGGGCATGGGAACTCCCGCCGCATTGGCTCAGGGACAACCCAGCGTTCCCAACCGTCCTCCAGTACGGCGTTACGCATGAGCGAGTCAGTCGAACGCTACCGGCATGGACGTCGCTGCGAAATACTGCCGATAGTTCGATCTTCGGCTTGCAAGTCAGGAAAGGTCTCGGTCGCATTGCCTGCTCACTCGAGCAGCATCTCCATAGACTGAGCTCGCCACCTAGCTCTCACGAAAAAGCTCCGCGAACCGTTATATGAGCCTGCTCGAGAGATTCCGCCGCACTACGTTCACCCTCGGGCGTAATATCCGTGTCCTTCCCTCAGTCGAGCCCCGTCAAGCCATCTACCCCCGTTCCAGCCCTATCTGCTCTCATCGACGGTTCGCACAGGCACGATGCTCGCTGGTCTTCGCCTACTTTCAGCGCTCGTCCTCGCGGTTGCCTTGTCCTCCCAGGCGGACGCCCTCTTTGTCCGTAGGGATGCTGCACCAATCACCCTCCCGTTCGCACGGCGGGTGAATGCCACAGGTGCCGCGAAGCTGCTCAAGATCGACCAGGCGCGTGCGAAAGCACTCAAGTCACGCGCGAAGACGGGTACTCCGAGTTCTAGGCTGAGCGCCATCTCCAATGTCCCCGCATCGAACCAGGCTGTCGACTATACTACCACTGTGCGTAATGGTGGTTCTATGATATCCTCTTTACTATTGACTCAGTGCTGCATGTCTTTCAGGTCACTGTTGGTAGCCAACAATGTATGGATCCCCCGAGTCGTCCACGTATCCGCATCTACTGACCATAGGCGCAGTCGAGCTCCTCATTGACACAGGAAGTTCGAACACCTGGGTTGGCTCGCGCGGCGGTTTCGCGGGAACAGACAATACTCAAGACACGGGAAACTTGGTGGTACGCAATGAGCGTTGCGGTCGCATGTGGGTGGGAGCGCTGACGGCTTCCACAGGAAGTCGTATACGGTTCGGGATTCGTCCTCGGTAAGACATATTCACTGCCCAGACAATACGGTGAAGCTCAACATACTCAATCGTGGTGTAGGAGAGCAAGTGATAGATGACATCACGCTCGGAGACGGACTGACGATCAAGGACCAATCGTTCGGCGTTGCTCTGCTCTCTCAAGGATTCGACGACGTGGACGGTATCATTGGGTACGCTTGTCGAATCCTCTGTCGCCATCACGTCTTAACGCAGTGCTCTAGGATTGGACCTGTAGATCTCACTGCCGGTACGCTCCGTTGAGAAGTAGACAAGCTCGCACATCTCAACTGAGATCGCCTCCTAGACACCCTCATCGGGCCCGACGAGGACGCGACCGTGCCGACGGTCACCGACAACGCGTTCAGCCAGGGTCTCATCGACGCGCACGAGATCGGTATCTCCTTCCAGCCCACCACCTCCGTCGGCAACCTGAATGGCGAGCTCACCTTTGGCGGTACCGACCCCAGCAAGTTCACCGGCCCGCTGACCTTCGTGTCAGTATCGCCGCCCAGTATATCGCCCTGGGGTACCCGCTGAAGTCCTTTCTGCTCATATCTACAGCCCGATCACGTCCACGTCGCCCGCAAATGAGTTCGTCGGCATTGACCAGACCATCACCTATGGCTCTGCAGACGGCACCACCGTGCTGCCTGCGACCTCGGGCATCACGGACACGGGCACGACCCTCACTCTCCTCGCTACTGGTGCGTTTCCGAAACGTCGAGACTGTCCCTACATGTAATGACAGGCTGTTTGCACCTCTAGATGCCTTCACCGTCTACCAGAACCTCACCGGGGCCGTTCCCGACGATAACACGGGTCTTCTGCGCCTGACTCCAGACCAGTTCGCGAACCTCCAAAGTCTGTTCTTCACCATCGGCGACGTGAGTCCTTTCAAACGTCCCCCCATATTCATTCTCGTGACTCACCGTGTCCCACGAGCAGAATACGTTCGAGTTCACGCCCAACGCCCAGATCTGGCCCCGCGCGGTAAGCCTGTGGTTGCTTTCCGTCTGGGCCTGGAGTGTCTGAACAAGATGTGTCCATAGCTCAACACCCTCATTGGCGGTACACCCGACTTCGTCTACCTGATCGTCAACGACCTCGGCAGCCTCAGCGGCGAGGGCCTTGACTTCATCGACGGCATGACCTTCCTGGAGCGCTTCTACTACGTCTTCGACATTGCAAACAGCCAGGTTGGCTTTGCGACCACACCATTCACGGATGCCCTCACCAATTGAACGGGACATGTACGGACGGTGTGCAGTGCTCCTGCAGCGGCCCGCAGTGTCTGTTTAATGCCTGTAATGATCGCATACATGAGTACGATTTCTGTTGTTGGCTTGCGGATGAAACATGTTGTCAGTTGCGCCTAGTACCGGACAGTACAGTACAGTGCTGGTGCTGAAGCTGAGCGCTGAAGCTTGAAGAGCCGCGGAGGAAAAAGAACATATGGATTTCACGATGCATTAAGGGGGAATCGAACCCCCGGCGGGTCGATGGCAACGACCCAGGTTACCACTACCCCATTAATGCGCTGGCAGTGCAATGCGCAGCACATTCCATTAGGTCGCAGAGGCAACATCATTGTGTGGCTACATTACTCTATTAGTCCCGTCCTCCAGCCTGGTCTATGTTATGTCTCACTGTGTCTTGTACATCCTCAGGCTCCTTACGCTCGTTCTTCTCCCGAGCCTCCCGTTCATCCTCGCTTTCCTTCCACCTCCGCTCATCATAGTCTTCCGCAATCTTGCTGATTTCTCTCCGAATGCTCTTCGCCTCGCTCACGAGATCCATCCACCGGTCGATATCCAGCCCGCGCGACTTGTACAGTGCGTCGCGACGCGCCGAGACGGAGTGGTGCAGGACAGACGAGTATGAGACCTCGCGTCCGCGGTACAAGAACCTGTTCGACACGCGTGTGAGCGCAATCATCCGCCGTAAGCTGAGGGATACGCACCAGAGGTAGCCGAGGATGACCATAGACAGCCCCGAGAGGTACGTGATCGGCTCCATGACGTCCCACCCATAGTCCCAGAACGTGAGCCGCGCGACAGCGCCCCAGTACACGACGAGGATGCCGAAGCCCCCGAGCGCCATCCTGCGCGCGCCGCGGTGCGCCTCGTCGTCGCAGGCCTGCTTCAGGGCCTCCATCTGCGCGAGCTCCTCCTCGACGACCGCGAGCCGCCGCCGGAGGAAGCGCGTGCGGTCCGCGAACGTGGGGACCTCGACGGGGATGATCGTGTGCGGCTCGTCCTCGCCCGGGTCGGCGATGCAGACGGTGAACTCGCGTGTGCGCGCGGCGTCGCGGATGAAGTCCTGCACGTCGGTCGAGTCGGACCACTGGATCGTGTGCCCGCGGGGCGTCTTGCTCTGGAACGATATGGACGGCGTGGCGGGCGCGAGGGAGGCGAGAATGAGCCTGCTGACGTGTGAGAGGGGCTGGGACGGGTGCAGGAGGAAGACGGTGGGTGGGGGTGTCCGTGCGCGGCCTTCTCCGTGTCTTCTCCCGTGGTTCAGTGGAATAATGAGCTTGAACAAGTGCGACGAGGTAGGTGATAGTTTCCCTGTGCACAGTTTAGCAGGGCGTTCGTGCGTGAAATTGAGAAAGTCAGGTCCAGCAGGACATCTGTCCGGCGGGACTGTCCGCCGGCGCCGGCACCTCACGAGGAGTGTGTCCACACGTTCTCCCCGACGCTCCCGACTATCATGTCACCGTCAGCCACGCGCCTGGCAGATGACATAGCCGGCTGAAATCATTTGACGGTGAGCCATCCGGCATGACCCCTACTCATTTCTAGCAGACATATTTTTTGAGACTGTGCGTGGGGGCTTGAGTCGAGCTGATGTGAATGAGCTGCTTTTGCCGAACAGCAGGAGCCCGTCCTTGCCCCCTCCCTCCCCTCCACGACCACATCGTATATGGGTGTCAAACTGTTGCGACATTGCATCCGTTCAACTGAGTGTTCAAGGGGAGGGGTCGGGAGGGATTAGAGGAGACGCAGGACTTGCACAGGACAATTTTCGTATGAGCATGGGCGGCAAGGGATTCGCATACGAGTACAATGTACATCAACTCAGATCAGCTCGGCTCGAGCCCCAGGGCACAGCCTCAAAAAATATGTCTGCTAGAAATGAGTAGGGCTACTGTATGGGATTGCCAGTGTTCAACGGGTACACCATGCGCAGCATCGTGCCGCGCATGACGTCAAGCAAGCGCATAGTGACGGTAAAGGTACATGCTCAGGTCGCGAGATTGGCGTGTCACGTATCTGGGCTGCCGATACAGTTGGTCATGGCGGCGGTCAAGGCGGGACCAGGACCAGGCGGGCCATCTAATACTGAGAAGACGGCCTTGCTCGAGAAGGTTCGTGGGTGACACAGACCAGTGGGTGGCGCGCACAGAGTATGCACTGGCGAGAAAGCGAGTCGGGCCATAGCAGCGATCACGACAGGGCGCGACGAGATAGCCTTTGACCTCTCTTGTGGGCCGTGGCCGCGCCTGGGTTGTCCAGCGGATTGTCCGCTCGACAGTGCGCCGGACAAGTCCCTCGTTGCTGGGACGTCCTCGTAGAATTGGACACGCACCTTTGCCCTCAGTGATCGAGTCGAACTCCTCGCTCGTCACTTCTGCTACGTCTGCAGGGTTTCTGTCCGCTGCTCCCTGGCTCCATTTCTCGTCCTTGGATGCTTCCGCAAGGAACCGGGAGTGCCCAACGTTGGTGTTTTCGACCTCCTGGGGTGTTGTCGAAAGCCGTCTACTTTGCAGTCTTCTGAAGCTTGAATTCTGAGTTTGCTGAGAAAGCAATGAGATTCGTCTAGTCGCAGTGAGTGTGTCCTGGAGCAACGAGTGTCGACTGCATCCCGCTTTGAGTCCGATGGCGGCGAAAGAAAGCGGATGTATGCGTAATGAACGTATTACCGTGCCTCTGAGGTTAGAGAGCGCAAAGCCACAAGTCATGGATGATGGGAGGAAGGAGGAGGAGACATGTCGTGTGCCTGGGTGTGGGCTGCAGGTTGATGAGAGGCGAGCGGCAATGACGTAGTGGCCTTCCGGCGCTTCCACTGCCTAATCCGGTTCTTCACTCGCGCTCGGGTTCTAGATTCGCAGGTCGTCCTAGGTCGTCGCAGCGCAGATGTTGTTCACCTGGGAGCGCTCCGAACATACTTGATCAGACTCGGACGAAGGGTATTTCCGTATATATGTGTGGTAAGTATAAGCATATTGCGTTGACAGATAGGAATAATTTAATTGGTGGTCGCATTCGTGAACTCCGTGGTGGCAAAGCCGACGCGGCTGCCAGCAACGTCGTAGACGTAGTAGAACCGCTCGAGGAAGGAGAAGCCGTCGATGAAGTCGAGACCCTCGCCGCTGTCAGAGCCGAGGTCGGCAACGATCAGGTAGACCGAGTCCTCGTCGCCGCCAATCGCTGTGTTGAGCTGGGGACGAGTGATGAACGTCAGATATGAGTTTTGAAAAAACCCTGAGGAAAGAACGTACAGCACGGGGCCAGATCTGTGCGTTGGCGGTGAACTCGTAGGTGTTCTGGAAATGCAACAGGTCAGCAATATAGTCTGGCACGATCAGGGCTCTCTGGACTTACGTCGCCGATGTGGAAGAACAGGCTCTCGAGGTTGTCGAACTGCTCCTGGGTGATCTTCAGAAGACCAGTGTTGTTGTCAGGAACTCCGCCCGTTACATTCTGGTATACAGCGAAGGCATCTGTGTCGGACCGTCAGATTGGGGTACACAACTCGACCAGTAGCAGAGAACCACGCACCGCTGGCGATGATTATGAGAGTAGTACCGGTGTCGGTGATACCAGCAGTCAAGGGAAGGATCGTGGTGCCAGCAGCGCCATAGGTGATGGACTGGTCGATACCGACGTATGACGACGCAGGAGACGTAGAGGTAATCGGGCTACAAGCATACATGTTAGTACTCCTGTCGTGCGAGAAGAGTTTCCGGACACATACACATAAGCGATTTTACCGGTGTGCTTGCTGTCGTCCACTCCACCGAAGGTGAGGACACCGTTGGTGACCTCGAGTTCGGTGGTAGGCGCGAACGAGACGCCAATGACGTTGGCGTCAATGGAGCCCTGAGAGAACGCCGAGTCGAGGACAGTGGGGATCTCCTCGCCACTTGAGGTGGTACCCTCCGTCAGGTCGACAGGCCCGATGCTGAAACCCGCAATGAGCAATCGTGTGATGTGCAGGTCAAAGGGCAGTTCTCAGGACGTACCCAAGGATGCCGTCGACACCGTCGAAGCCGAAGGCGAGCTCAGCAGCACCAACGCCCTGGTTCTCGATGATGAGGTCGCCAATCGTGACGGTGTCAGTGAACTGCTCGCCTGCATGGGACCTCAGTACTCAGTCACTGCGAGGGCGCTAGCTGTTCATAGTGGGAGACGTACCGAAGAAGAGACCCGAGCCGTATTCCACCAACTAAAGCACCCTGGTGAGGACCGCATACGTCACCGATAAGATAGCCTGAACCCTACTCACCACCTCGTCGCCAGTGTCCACACTGCTGCTGGTCTGCACGTACTCCGCGCCAGCCCCGACCCACGTGTTCGAGCTGCCAGTGTCGACGATCAGGTCGTAGAACGTCGGCGGTGTGCCGACGCCCACGCTGACGGTGTAGTCCACCGCCTGGTTTGTGACATCGACGGGGAAGACCGCCGCCTTCTTGGGGCTCGCGCCCTTGCCCTGGCCCTGCGACCGCGCCTTGAGCACCTTGGCACGCGCCTGGTCCTGCTTCAGGATGCTCGGGACGCCAGTGAGGTTGAACCGCCGCGCGATGGGGAGGGTGATTGGCGAGTCGCGGATGACGATCGGCTTCGCAGCGACCGTGATCGCCGCGGTGGTGAGGGCGAGGAGGAGAGAGAGGCGAGCGAGCATGGCTGGACTGCGTCTGGGACTCGGTGAAGCGGATGCTCAGCTGAGTCTGGGGGTAAGGTCAGTATGTCCGCCATCCTTATATACGCATCCTGGGGTCGGATAGGCGCAAAGCTCGAGATGGGAAGCGCGGCATTGCAGCCGGCATGCCCGCGAGAAGGGAAGAGTGTTCCATCACGGAAATCCGACACCGAGAGCGACGGGGCGTGAACAGCATCAGAGGGCGAAAGGCGCGAGAGGCGCGGATCCGGGAGCACGCAGATAGCGAGGTGAGATGCCGCAGTTCCGGGCGGCACGAATGAAATAATCGAAACGTCTTCTTGCTGCATATGTCGGGGTTCAGTGGATACCAGCACGCCAGTACGCGCCATTTTACAGCGATGGGCGGTGAGAGATGGCGGTACAAGGTGCCATCGTGATGCCGCCAAGCCAAGGAAGTCGAGGTATGTCTTCTCAATTGGTTGGCATGAAAGCACCCATTCGGAGGCCAAGGTGTGAAATGGGGCGAGTTGAGCTGTTAGCTGTCAGCGTCCGTCCGCCCCCTGTGATCCCGGGATTGGAACGCGGTAACGCTGCTCACTATCGGAACTTGCAGTGAGCCTTGTAGCGGCTACAGAGTGCCCCGAATCGAGCAGGCGTGTCACATCCGGCGCGAGCAGCGAGGAACATCCTCATGACGTCTTCTGCCGTGCTACTGACTAGGCGATGTCAAGTTGCTATCTGAACGTCAAAGGATGCAGAATGAGAGAGACGCACCAGGTCAACCACTCCCGCGCTCAGCGCTGTTGTACCGACCACCGGACAATCTTCTTAGCGCCGAGATGGACTACAAATTTCAATGCTTCTCCTTCATCGAGATGATCAACGCAACCTACGGAGGGTGTATCGCTAACTCATACATACCAAGGCGGCGGACGTTCGGGCGATACAAAGTAGTCGTGCTCGGCCCTCGTAGCAAAGCGTGGACTCTGACGAAGTCGACAGGGAACACGCTGAGCACCTCATATGGAATTTGTTGATCAGAAGCTACCGAGCGCAGAGATAAGCCGAGAAGCAGTTGCAGGTCGCGTGGATGTGCCACACACCATAGACGGTCATGCTGGCGGAGCCAGGGGCAAGTCGTACACTCTACTCGGAGCAACGCCGACGGGGTCAGCAAGCCGCTGCCCAAGCTTCGCTGAATTCTTCTTCATCGCGCGCTGCGGAATGGGCGATGCGCCTCGGGGCTGGTGACCCACTCATTCATGCGATCCGCTGAGGAAGACGACGGACACAAAGAGTCGGGGGGCTGGAGCGACCCTCGGCCCAGCGTGCGATTACACGGTCTCCACATTCGCCGTCCGTCTGCGCCGCTTGAGTTACACAGGGCATGCTGAGATCAGGTGCCAAGTAGACATGTTCACAATGAACGGTCGACAAGGGACAGTTCTTGACGGCAGCGACGCATGGTCTCGAGAACCAACGTGGGAGCACCAAGTTCTGGCGGGCATGTCATGGGTCAATCGGGACAGCGCGACATACGACGACTATACTCACCTGAGCGGCGGCTGCCCTCCTAAAGCTCCTATGAGCTAGAGGTCGCAATTGAACGGATGAGATGACGCGAGGAAACTTTAGAGACGAATACCCGTATATGGCGTTATGGGATGTATGCTTGAAGTTGATGGCATCCGCTCGGTCCCGATGTCGGTGCGTGGTCCATCTTCGGATCCGCATGCAACAACATTGCGTTCGCACAGACTCGGAATTATCAGTTTACCCACAAGAAATAGTAATACAGCGCAAACCCATCATACAACGCGCAGCGCCTGCTGCGAGACCCTCGAAACCAGTGCGCAGTGTAGTTCCACTCGCGAACCCCGACGATTACATGTTAGCAACGATGTGCTGAAGGAAAGGGTACCTGAGGGAGAAAGGCATTATCGTAAGCGCGCGCGCGAACACTTCGCGAAGTAGGTACGTACTCATGGTCGCCCAGGAAGCCTCTCTCGCGTGATATCGCGTTCGCATATTGTGATATCGACATGCCAGAGGCGAGCGCGAGGTCTTGGTAATGACTGTGTGCAACCTCAAGGTGATACTGATCGAGCGGTATTCTGCTCAGACGAGGACCATGTGAGCGGTCGCAAGCGAAGGAGGCATACGTGTCGACTTACAATTGCGCAAGAGCACGATTCACATCCAGCACAGTACAGCCCCCCGGGTTCTCCACTACCATAAAGACCTCACCGTCCCCGTTCTCGAACTCTAGTCGGGGGACGGGAGGGAAGGTGGCGAATACACAGGACGCGTTGGGGTGGCTACACAGCGGGCCGTATTGCGCATATCGGCACTCCGGGAAGGTTGGAAGATGCGTGAGCAGGATAGATACGGCGTCTGGAATGGAGGCTGGCGGTGTCGGAGATGGAGACGGCGAAGGTGTCGGCAAGTAAGTAGAGACCGTGCGGCGATGGTGAGACGGCGCTTGATGGTTCTGCGAGAAATGCAGGTAGAAGTAAAGCGGATGGAACTCGACCGGATGGTGGGGATGTAGAGTTCGTACTCGCGTATACGTGAGATTCTCGTAACGTTCGGCTGTGAAGACATCTGGGGTCAACTCTCCGAACTAGAGAAGAAAGTAGCTGCTGAGACGGCAATGGAGGCATGGGAACGCGCGGGAGAGCTTGGTAGGTGCGCGCCGCGTCTTGTCCACAATCCCTCTGCAGGTGCGCAACTTAGCCACACGGCCAGCAGTCTCAAGCTCCGAAAGATGACGCGGTCACTGACACCCACAAGTGACGGTGAGCTCCGTCAGGTGACCCCGTAATTACCCGATCGAATCGTGGTCCCGCCAATTCCGAAAGTCGGGGCACCGTCCAGGGCAATCACAAGGGATCGAGGCATCCGTGTGCAGGCCGAAGTGAGGCTTTGTGGCGCACGGGCAGGTTGTGGTACACTATGTGTCCAAGAACAGAGGTGGGAGGCTGCGCTTTATAACCTCGCGGTGCGTGGTATAAGCGCCCGGAGGAGCGGAGCGAATTTTTATTTGCATGAGGTTGCCACGGTTCAGGCGGGGCCTGGCGGGGCTGGCAATGCGGAAAACATCTGAATAGCTTGCTCATAACTTAGAATAAGAGCCATGACGAGCAGGTAGCGGCCGTAACCACTGTCACCTGGGACCAGCACCGGCCCAGACGATGCGCCCGCCCAGATCAACTTCATGAATTCATGCGTCGGGGATCGGCGCGGACGAGGCTCATAACTTTTGTCGTTGTGGTCGTGAGGAATCCCGAGGTGCTGCCGTGTGGTGGTTGGACCCCGCTCAACTAACCACCACACGGCAGTACCTCGCATTTCCTCAACAAGAAGAAAACCGATGGGTATATATTGTGGGTGGAGATTGACTCACCAAAACACGTATTTGCCTTAACGCAACTGCCAATCTCGCACTTCTCGGAGTGTCTCACGAGGATATGGGCGAGCCTTCTCCAACTCCAGCCATGGACTGCACCCGCGCCGTTAGAGCGATGCAACGGCCGTCCGAATCCTGCGACGAAGCAAGCCGCTCGCCAGATCTCATCATCCAGCGTGTAGACGGTGCGTAGCCGCTTGGATGTCTGGGCCAGTGCGACGTGTGTCGGAAGGTCGCCCAGGACGTGGTCCCAAAGTGTGATGAATAGGGCATCGCTGATAGAGGCTGAGAGAATCATGGTAGGCGGAGTTTAAGAGTTGTGCAACGAACACGAGGCTGAAGAAGTGATATCGGAGGGAGATGAGAAGAGCGGAGTCCGAGATGGCCACTCGGATGTCACTGTGGCCCTACGATTTCCGCAAATTGGCCGTGCTCCAGCACAGTACTGCAGCAAAATAGCTCACCCAATCGGTATCCAATTCTTGCCACTGCTCGAGTGGCATGCTGGGAAGGCTGTCGGATTTTGTCGCCGGTTTATATGTGAGGGTCAAGCCCAATATTCAGGACGCGTTTCCGCGGCAGGAGTTCCGCGCTCTCCGTCGTTTTCCCTCGAAAGTCGTGTGATCAACGTCGACACACTAGCATTGACGAAGGGCAAGACAGCTCTTGCCGATGAATATGAGCAGCTGGACATGGCGGTGCGATGGAAAGATGAACTTCTAGCGGGATTTGCATTCCAAAGTTCCGCGAAGTCGAGACCGCCGAGTGCCAGCTCCGACACACTCCGCGTGTCGGGAAAAAGTGCGGAGATAACTATATGCCTTTGTACATTGAGCTCCGCTTGAAGCAGCAAGTCTCCCGCTGCCCCTCACTGCCGGTCATTACTTACAACCTCCCGTCCGCGGCCTCGAGCGTTACATATTCTCCCCTACCATCATCTCCGGGAATGCGTGTTCCCCGTCGCCATGAAACCGCACTCCAACATGTCTGCGTCGACGTCGACGAGCTCAGGCGGATCGTCCACGCCCAATCCCCCTAGTCACGGCCACGGTCTGCGCACCCAGCTCGGGCACCTCATCCCACGACACGCGCTCTTCCAAGTCCATCTCCACATCGACCAGCTCTCGAACGTGCCGCTCATCAAAGGCGAGTTTGGCGTCCGGTGGAAGTTCAAGAATGTGCAGTCAGGCTCGGGCCTGCTGGCCAAGATGAAGGGCCACAGGACATGGTCGGGCAGAGGGAAGGCAGCCGGAGTGGAGGAGGCCTCAGGAGCGGAGGAGGGTGAGATGGACGAGGAGGACGAGACCGAGGGCGACAGCACACACGACACGGCCGAGGACGACCAGTCCGCCGCCGATTCCCCGAGGAGCCTGCGCGACGTCGAAGCTCAGCGCGCGTTCGAGACTGCCCATCCCCCTGGTGCGTTTACCCCCTCTCCCACCGGCGCAGTGGCACTCACGGGCTTTCACAGATGCGCCGACGCCCATCATCAACGGTCACTCGGACTCATCAACGTCGGCGCAGGAGGCGCGCGGCATGACCCCGTGGATGCCACTACAAAACTACAACGTCAAGTTTGACTACTCTGTGAACGTCGTGGTGCAGATGGATGTCCATCGCGAGACGGGCGACCTCTTGCCCAGCGAGCTGAAGCTCGTTGTAATGCAGGTGAGTACGTGTCCTCTGGGGTTATCGCCGCGCTCTCGCCCATGTGGTGCGATAACATCGTACGGCGGCCAGAAATGGCGTGCGCGACCTCTCCGGCGCAGTGAGAACATATGCGCGCTACTCGTGACGCCTCCTATGCTGCCCTCACGTATGCTGACTAGCCTCACAGCGAGTGATCTCCGGTGATCCAGACGCGCCACACCATCCGCGTCTTGGAGCAGTCTATTTGAACCTGGCAGAGTACGCGGACGCAGGCAAAGTGACGCGCCGGTATCTCCTCCGGCAGAGCAAGACGAACGCGACTTTGAAGGTGCGCCTCTTACACGCCCTCATGCATGCGTCTGCTGATATACGTTACAGCTCACGATCGAGCTCGAGCACATAGGCGGCGAGAAGCATTACAAATCACCGCCACTGCGCAAGGGCGAAATCCTGGCGTCGGTATCCGGGATTCTCGCCGACAATGGACTCTTCCACACCCGATTCGCGCGTGAGCTGGACCTCTATGTCGGTGCCGACAAGCCCGAGGACGACAACCACTTCCCGTACGCGGACCAGCACGGGCGTGTGCAGGCGGACCGGCTTGCGAACTCGTACGGCTTGCGGACGACGGAGCACCTCATCGAGGCGCTCTTTAATCCCGTGGCCAGCGAGTCGGACCCAACACCCTTCACGTATTACGCGCCTCCGACTCAACTTGAGCGCACGGATTCACTTACCCGGGACGATGAACCCCAGCATGCGTTGAACGGGAGGCGGTCGGTCGATAGCAGCGTCGGCAGTGCGAGCTATGTGGCTAGCACGAGCGAGCACTCCAACTTCGACCCAGGGATGGCGGCGGACGCGGCGAGTATGCCATCAAATCGCCACTGGTGGCAGAAGATACGAAGTCGCCCGAATACTCCCGCCCGCACAACCTTCCGACCGTCCTCGCCCGCTCCTCCCGTACCGGTCCCTGTCCGCCACGGCTGACGCTCCCCCCATCCCTCGACCTGCGGTCGCTCCGTCTGAATTTCAGGTGTCGAGCATTCCGTGTACATATGTGCACAGCACGGTTTCTCCCTTCGCCGTCCCTCCTTCCGCACTCACCAGACGTATACCCCCCTCCCCGTTCATGACTGTAATGACAATTTCGACTGCTTTGCTCGTCTCTGGTTCCCTTTTCGCTTTCGCTCTCGTTCGGCTTTAATCCCTCCTCCCTTCCACCGTGTCCCCCAAGTTGCGCCACATACATTAATGTCGCCCACCGATGCACCGCGATGTAGACGTGCACGATACAGATACAGATACAGATACAGATACATACACACGTACTGATACAATACGGCTAACTTATGTGCTTATTAAGGACGACGCTACGTAGTAATATCTCTCCCCGCCCCGTGCTGTAATTCGCTGCCCTACCAGTTACTTTCACATCGTGCTATTCCCTGCTATTCACTGGATCAAGACTCAGATAATGGATTGTGTTTGCTGTTAGGTTTATGGGATGGATGCTTGGGAGTTGCGGGGCTGCTTGCGGCTACATGTCCTAGTCTGCTGGGCGCGAGTATATAATAAACTGACGCTGTCCGAACGTGTTGCTTTCTGGCATAGGTGGTCGGGCTTATGGGTTGGCGAACACGCAGCAGTTGCACAATCGCAGAGCATTCGAAAGTGGAATTACAGAAGATCAAGGGAGCGACAACGCGGACCAGTGCACGGCTCCTTCAGGTGCCCGTATATCAGTCGGGACAGGGGGGGGTCGTGCGTTTGTCCACGACATAGCATGTCACACCGACGCGACTCTCGAAGCTTGACGGAGTCGAGGATGTATGCGGAGTCAAGGCATCCGGTGACCTCGTCTCAGCAAGTTGAGGAGGGCGGCATGAAGGGGTAGCGTATTAGAGCATCCGAGGGGGTGTCTCGGTAGGCAGATACTAGTATAGACACAAGCAAAAATAGCGGAAACAATCGGGGGAGCTGAGCTAGAAAGCTAGAACCGGTCAGCTGTAACGCAATGGAGGGGGATGACCATATGCACGCACCTTGGAGAGTAGCAGCGTCATGAATCGACTTTCGCACCCTCCTCCGCTGCTGCAGCCTGTTGCTTTTCCCGAACCATCACCCGCAGACGCATGCCCTCCCAACCCAGCAGCTCCGGCTTCATCTTCAGCAGGTAGTTATCGACGCCGCCGTGCTACACATATACTCGCATGAGCACGCTCAAACTCGGTCCATCCCAAGGAGAGCACGCACCTTCTTGATCGTCTTCAGAGCCCTCGTGGTGAGCTTTATCCGCAAGTTCTGCCCGAGGGTGTCGGAGAAGAGGCGTTTGTTGTGGACGTTCGGGAGCCATGTCCGGCGGGTTTTGTGCTTCGAATTGGGTACGCTGTTTCCGTACTGCTTCATCTTGCCCTGGAACAGACCCAGCTGCGAACGCTTGAAGGGCGTGCTGACCACCTCCCAGAGAGGTATTGAGGGGAACATGACGGTGGCAGACGACCAGTGCGCGGTGAGTGTCCACTCCGAGGTTCCGGAGGCGAGTATATGCGCTGACTTTGCGGTCGGTAAGGTGCACTTATTCGACGATAAGTCCACTTATTGCCAGATAGTAAGGGAGCCTCCAGATAAGATCAGATGATCTCTATCAGATAAGATTAGATGACTCGACCATGACCGCCCGGAGTCCCGAGCCTGCGAACGCGAAGCCTTGACCTGCTGACCGCAGCCGACTCGCCCTTGCGCTCTCGAGTTCGCATATCTCGCTGGCAGCTGCGATTCGGCCGAGGTTCTTGCTCGTCGAGCAGAAGGTATATATTCTGCCCTGTTGTACGCTAGGTCCCCGACCGCTCTCTCGTCCTGATCACCATGTTGTCGCGCTACGTCTCGCGCTCTCTGCACGGCAGACAGTACGCCTCTGTCGTCCCCAGCCTTTACCGCGGGTTCGCAAGCAGCTCTGCCAGGATGCGTGAGTGCTATCCTTACTGTTTGCTATCGTTTGCTGACGAAGGCCACTCTTCCATGTTCGATGGCGTATGCGGGGTTGATGCTGGCTTCGGACGGCTTCACAATGCGGGGAAATGATCGAGGGCGACAGAGGACAAGATCGTGGTCCAGAACCCGGTTGTCGAGCTTGATGGAGATGAGATGACCAGGATCATCTGGAAGAAGATCAGAGAGGAGGTGAGTTCCGTCGTTGGGGCATTTGGAGTTTGGACCGTCTTCGTGGCTCTCAAGCACGACTGCCCTCGTGCTTGACGTGCAGCATTCCTTCATTTTGCTGCTTGGACTCGGCGGCTCGTATCGAGTCCGCGCAAAAGTGATGGATGGACCCTTTGCTCGTACGAGCCATTGTTTGACTCCAATGCCATCGAACTACTTTGCTCTGATGCTCATGGATGCCCGATGTGTCTCTAGCTCATCCTTCCGTACCTTCAACTGGACATCAAGTACTACGACCTGGGCCTGGAGCACCGTGATGCGGTATGTGTCCACCAACCCGACGGCATCCACGTTCTGACGAATGCATGCACCACAGACGAACGACAAGGTGACCGTCGAGGCGGCAGAGGCGATCCTCAAGCACAAGGTCGGCATCAAGTGCGCGACGATCACGCCCGACGAGGCCCGCGTGAAGGAGTTCAAGCTGAAGGAGATGTGGAAGAGCCCGAACGGCACGATCCGCAACATCCTTGGCGGGACCGTCTTCCGCGAGCCGATTATCCTCGCGCGCATCCCGCGCCCCGTCCCGGGATGGGTGAACCCCATTGTGATTGGCCGTCATGCGTTCGGCGACCAGGTGCGTCCCGAGCGTGTTGCGTCCGCGGAGAGATCGCTGATGGGTTTGTGCAGTACCGCGCGTCGGACTTCCTGGCGCCGGGACCGGGCAAGCTCGAGCTTGTGTACAGCCCCGCTGACGGTGGTGCGCCGACGAAGATCAACGTGTATGACTTCAAGGGCCCTGGTGTAGCGCTCGCAATGTACAACACCGACGATGTGAGTCTGCGAATTCTGCGAGTGGTACGATCCGGTCAGCTTAGCTGACACTGCCACAGTCTATTCGCGGGTTTGCGCACTCTTCCTTCAAGATGGCGCTCCAGAAGCGTCTCCCTCTGGTGGGTGCTGACGAGTTGCTTGGATCGAACCGGGCTGACGGCCTTTGCAGTTCATGTCGACGAAGAACACGATCCTGAAGAAGTACGACGGGCGGTTCAAGGACATCTTCCAGGAGATCTACGCGGCCGAGTACAAGGGGGCGTTCGAGTCCGCGGGGATCTACTACGAGCACCGGCTGATCGACGACATGGTCGCGCAGGCGATCAAGTCGTCGGGCGGGTTCGTGTGGGCGTGCAAGAATTACGACGGGGACGTGCAGTCGGACATCCTCGCGCAGGGCTTCGGGTCGCTCGGGATGATGACGTCGGAGCTGATCACGCCCGCGGGGGACGTGATCGAGAGCGAGGCGGCGCACGGGACGGTGACGCGGCACTACCGCGAGTGGCAGAAGGGCCGGGAGACGTCGACGAACCCGGTCGCGTCGATCTTTGCGTGGACGCGCGGGCTGCTGCACCGGGCGAAGCTGGACGGGAACGCGCAGCTGAAGGCGTTCTGCGAGCAGCTGGAGGCGGCGTGCGTGGAGGTTATTGACAAGGACGGAATCATGACGAAGGATCTGGCGCTGGCGATCCATGGGAAGGACATGAAGCGGGATCACTGGGTGGTCACGGACGTGTACATGGACAAAGTGAACGTGAGTGCTCGTGGTGATTTTTGTGAGCGCGGTTTGCTGATGTGCTGGTTCTGTGCTGCAGGAGAAGCTCAAGCAGAAGCTGTCCTCGAAGGCGAAGCTGTAGACGGAGGCGGTGGCTACGATCTATGGTGTTACCTTGCCTGAGTGGACATGTAGGATGCATGTGTGTAACATATTTTGTGCTTGTGCTGAGTAAACATGTGGCTCCCCCGCGATGTCTCTGGGTAGGTTCCCTTCGCATACTCAGCTTTGTGCTGGAATCAGATTCGTGCTCAAAGGTTCTTCCTCTCTTTCGGGTGGTGATACTGCGTAGTGGCGTTGCAATTGTCGACGGTGACAGCAAAGGCAAAGGCGAGCAGCGGGGGGACGGATACGCGTCCAGTCGATAGGCAGCGCGTCTCGTCATGTGACCGCGTCGGGATCTTCGACTTCCGGAATCGAGATAAGTACCCTTGCCGTAGGTCTAGCCGTCCTACAAAGTCTCTGTACGCATCAAGACCCTGCCTTGACTTCTCCCCTCATATGCAGTGGTCGCCCTCCTCGTGTCTGCCCTCTCGACGTCGCCCAAGTGTTGCGGGCCAACCCCAGCGGGTACCGCAATATCTAGGAGAACGGATACGCCAAGGTACCAGCGCATATAGTCATTCAGGCACTATGCCTGAGGTCATCGTTCCACTCCGAGATAGCCGGTGCATACCATCCTTCCGCATGCGGCGTACATCCCTCTGCATATACTGACTATATGCGCATTGTCAAAGGGTCCCTCACGACAATTCTTTCAACCGGTCGTTTAATGTCCGAGCAAACCTCTCCCAAGCTCCGCGGTCGGCATCCGATGCTCACCGACGCCTCGAGCAATTGCTCTCCCGAGTGCGAATTTCCGAAGTCCCCGAACTCACCGATGCACGCCGACGGTGTGTACCTTGCATCTGGTGCTCACGACTGGTCCCGATAGCCACAGCATCACTTGAGGCAGTCGAGTGGAGAAGATTTGAGAACTGCCAGCACCTCATTCCACCGCCGTGCAAGCTCCGTATCCGCAGCATTTGCCCACGACAGTCCGGAAGCCCGGGTCTCGATGTGAGGTTTTCTTCTTCTCCGGCCTGGTGTGGCAGTTGTGCTCACTGTTTGGTTCGCATGCCGTAAAGTGCCCGAACGTGTGACCAGCACACCCGCCCTTGGCGACCCGTGATGCTCGCAGATCGCTGCGGCATGCACTGACGAGGCATCTGCAGACAGCGACGGCGAGTTGGAGAGCGACGACGAGGCTGCCACGGGCGGCGGGCCGGAGACGGAGGCGCGCGCCGGTGTGGCTCGCGGAACCAAATTTGGGCAAGCGGGGACCGAGATTGGCAGGCGGGTGTGGGGGATCCGCGAGCGAAAGGGAACGGGTATTTGAGGTGCGCGTTTAGAAAGGAGCGTGTCTTGTCCCGAACTCTCTTGCCATGCATCGGACGCCCTGCTGTCTCCCAGTGCCCCGCCCCATCTGCCCTCGCTGACCGACTCTCGACCACGACCAGCCTGCTCTTGCCGCCCCTCTCCGTCCCCTGACTCTCCCCGCCACCATGCCCCTCTCGTCCGCCCGCAAGGACGACAAGGAGCGCACGGTCAAGTCTCAGGAGCAGGAACTCAAGCGCGCAAGGGGTGCCATATCTTGCGCAGAATGCCGCCGTCTCAAGCTCAAATGCGACAAGACGGTACCCTGTTCCTCGTGCAAACGGCGAGGTTGTGCCTCCATCTGTCCCAATGGCAGCCTGACCACGGGTCAAGGAACGAGGTGCGTGGTTGAATCTATTCATCCCCCGACCGCGCGTGCGAAACCACCCAGGTTCATCCTCGCGGACACGGACCGTCTGCATCGCAAGATTGCAGAGATGAGCGATCGAATCCGACAGCTCGAAGACGGACTAGCCATCCTGCAGTCGAGCGTGACGCGCGAACCCCACCCCCTCCTCGCCCCCAACTTCCTCAAGATCAAGTCAGGCCTCGAGCTCCACGTGGCTGCCGAGGGCACATCGCTGGAGCCTCTCAACGAGCACGATGCTGAGTCCGAGGAGGAGCCCCCTTACATTGACGCGTTCGGAACGCTCGCAGTCCGCGACGACGGTGCTGCGACGTTCTACGGCCGCTCAGCTGGATCTGAGGTATGTCCCAACCACACTCTCGGCCGTTTTCCGGGTGCTGAGCAGTTCGTTCGTGTCCGCAGAGCCTTCTGTTGGTGAGCAATCCACTTCATTTTTTCGACATTGCTTGTGGCGATCAGACACGGGCTCAGAGACATGTCGGCATCAGTCCAGGAACATACGGTTTGTGACACAAGCGTGTGATTGAATTTGCGGCGACTTGACGTGAATCTTGATCGGGCGGGTCCGATGCCGCCTGGCCGCCCGCCTTTGTGGCGTGCGCTGTGCTACGCGTCTTTGACGGCGGTCTGACGATCGAAATTGTGTGCTGACGCTCATTTGCATTGCAGGATGAGAAGCCTCATTTGACAATCGCGACGCTGTCACGACCATCTGGTGGGCACCTCGGTCTGCACCCTGAACTCAACCGTCTCGCGTCCGCATTCCCTCACGGTCCTTCTGACCTTCCAATCTTCGACCTCGAAGACATCATCACGAGCTACCTTCCGCCATGGCATCGCGCACGAGAGCTGCGCGAACTGTACCTCGAACAGGCTCCGTGGTTCTTCGGCGCGGTCACGCGGCGACAGCTGTGCGAGGAGGTTTTCCCCCTCTTTTACCAAGAAGCGCAAGAAGAAGTGGGCACCGCGGCAGCCAGGGGCTTTGTGGGCTCTGCTGATGCCTTCAACCTTCCAAACGGCACGAAACAGCAGGCGTCGTCGCATGAGCTTGGGCTGATGCTCGTCGTATTCTGCTTTGGCGCCTTGACGGACGCGACGCTCCCTGCCGCCCCTCATAATCCTGAAGCGGAGAGGTACTACCAGCTCGCCAGGGCGGCGCTTAGTCTCGAGCCGGTCATGGATCGGCCTCCCAGTGTTGCGACCGTGCAGGTGCTCAGTCTGATGGCTATCTACCAGGTATGTCGTAATCCAGGAGGACTTCGGAGTTGTGTACTCACCACAGGTCCTAGGGCATGGTTGCTGACGAACATAGCATCGAGAGTACTTGGGCCCTGATGGGTCTCAGCTCGAAGCTAGCGCAAAGCGTAAGTGTTTGCATGTTCGCACGTAGCATGACGACAGCTGCTGACTTGTGACGTTCGATCCCCTCAAAGACCGGTCTCCGTAAGTTTGCGCACGAAATTAAACCATATGCAGCAACTCACTGTTGTCCTAGATCGTGACTGTTCGCGCTTCAAGCTCTCGACGGCAGAGACCCAGAAGAGGCGTGCTCTTTTCTGGGAGCTGTTCATTACCGATTGCTGGCAGGTGCGTCAAGCATGAGCTTATGTTCTATTTCAATCTCACCATCCTCCGTCAGGCACTCGCCACAGGTCGCTTACCCACATTTGAACTCGGTTTCGTTGACACCGAGCTACCTGCGGATCCTGATGAGACACTTGCTGATGACGGCACACCTCAGCCGAGTTGTGAGTTGATTCTACTTGGCACGTCTTGCGGGTTACTAACTCCAACGATGTTAGTCCCCGCGTGGAAGGCACGCTGGGGCAAAGAATGCGTATCTCCAGTCGTCATGGGTACGCTGACGGCGCAGGCACCCAAGTACTCTGCCATTCTTGAGCTCGACCGTCGGATCCGGGACATGGCGCTCCCGAAGTACTCACAAGGCCCTCCACCGCAGAACGCCGGACTGTCGCAGACGATGTCTCACTACATGCCCATCAATTACCTCCACTTCAGTACGTTCATGACTCTACTATCGCTTGGCGCACCTCTAATCAGACTCGGGCTCACAGCGTTGCTCTATGTCCATCGTTGTTTCTTCGCGCATGCGCTTACGGACCACCCAAGCGACCCGATGCGGAGTCAGTACGCACCGTCCTTCCTCGCGGGCTATCGCAGCGCCTGCACGCTGCTCTCTACCCTCCGAGAACAGTTTGCACTCTTCCCTACCCAGATCGCGCGCTTCTGGGTGCTGTGGACACATGCATTCTCCGCTTGTGTAAGTATTGCAGGCTTCATAGGGCATGTCGATTCTTCTACTGACGTGATACATCAGGTCATGATGGGCTCCGTCGTCACTAGGGGTGGTACGACCAAGACTGCTCAGGCGGCTCTAGGCGAGCTCCGTATCGCATGCGACCTGTTCGAACGGGCGGCACAGCACGGTGGGCGAGCGTTGAAGTTCGTGGTACGTGCTCGCCATCAGCTTCCTCTGCCGCGATCAGTGGACTGACTCCATGACATAGCCCGTTCTGCGCAAGCTCCACGAGAAAGCTCAGGCTGCGTACTTCCAAGGCCTCCAACCCCTCCGCCGAGACATATTCAGCCCGCGCGGTGCCGAGCCCGAGCAAGACGAGCTCTCGATCTTCAGCGGACGCACGCCTCGCACCGTTGTGACGAAGTCGAACCGGCCACAACGCATCTCGCCGAGCATATCGTCGTCGAGTGCCGTCACGCCCCCAGAGAACAACTCTAGCCCGTCGGGGTCGCAGAACGGCTCGGGTGGGTCGGACTACAACCAGCGGCACTCGCAGTCGCCCGCGGCGGAGGCGTTCCCTGGGCTTGACTCGCAGTACCTGCCTGCGGTGCATCCGGTGCTCATGTCGGAGCTGCGGTCGTTCGAGGGCCAGCTCGACGCGCAGATCCATCAGACAAACTCGTACTACGCGGGTGACGCGGGAGGTGGGGCAGTTGGGCAGCAACAGCAGCATCCATACGCCGTGGCGGAACAGTATACGGAGCAGCCGCAGGCGATGCAGCAGGATCCGCAGTGGTACCAGACGCAGGTGCAGGCGCACGCCGCTGTCGAGCACGCGCAGCACCACCCTTCGGTCTCTGTCGAACACCCGCAACACCACTCTTCAGTCTCTCCGCCGAGCACCGCAGGCTCGCAGCATCAAGCACAGTACCAGCCGATGCAGTATGGCCACCCTCAGACGCACAACCCGGAACACTATCGCGCGCATCAGCAGCCCGTCAAGGCGCCGCAGCCTCTCCCACCCCCGCCCCCGCCGACGGCCGCGCAGCAGCAGCACCCACACGATATACCGATGTATGGCGGAGTGTACTCGAAGGGCGCGGCTCCGCCTCAATATCAGGATCACCATCCGTACGCGCAAGTCAGGGCGACCGCGTCGACGCAGTCTGTGCCCGAGTACGACTCCTACGCGGGGTATGCCAACGCCAGTGCTGGACAGCTCGGCAACGGGCAGTCGGTGCCTGACCAGCGGTCGGAGCTGTGGACGGTGCCACCGGGTGCGGATGTCCACGCGGCGGACGGCGAGCAGATGTCGTACCAGACGCAGACGCCGCCCGAGCAGGACCATCTCGCGAACCATGCCCAGTATAGGCAGCAGCCGAGACACGCCCCGGCGCAGCATGCCCAACATGCCCAATTCCCGCAACATCCTCAGCATTCCCAGCATCCTCACCCTGCTCACCATCACCCGCAGTCGGCACCCCTGCACCCGCAGCATACGGGCCAGGGCATGCATACCCCGCCGTCCCTTCAGCCGCAGCATACCGGCCAGAGTATGCACCACCAGCATATGCCCCCGCCCCAGCCCTCGGGGCAGCACGCTCAGCCGCAGGCGTATGCGTACCCTCAGCATCCTCAGTACCAGGAGCAGCCACAGCAGATGATACCGCCGGCGTACCAGCCTCAGCCGGTAGTGTCCAATGGGTACAGTCTGACGGAGACGTGGACGTCGTTCATCCAGCAGGAGCTGCCTGGCGGGGCCCGCCGGTGAGCGAGAGTATACCTATTTACTCTCTGCACCCACATCGCGTGGTTCGGAGTGTACTTTACAGTGTCGTGTTTGTGCTTGGACCTCTCGTTCGTTTGTCTGGCTGGTACGGAATGTCTGCTGTCTGCCATTTGTGTTTGCTGCTATCGTCGTCGTTATGTCTGCTATGTTCTTGTCTTTCCTGTCTCCGTTAGATATCTCTGCTGTTTGCTGTCGTTGCGTATGGTTGTGTTATGTGTGAGATTAGGCCCTCTGGACGTGCATTTGTTGTGTTGTGTGTAGTAGAATATACTCAGGTCGTTTTGTGCTTCCAATGGTATCGAATGCGTGTCGTTACTGACCTGGAAGTTATCTGACGGATACAAGTGCTTCTGTCTGTGTCCTTGTACTTAGAAGTTGAAACCTCTTGAGTGAAATAAATACTTTCGGGGGTCGAGACGGAAATGGCATCGCAGACGCCCGAATGCTGCCACCCTTCCACCTCCTTCCACAACCCTTCCACCGTCATGGTTGGTCTGCTTCCACGTATGCTGCATCTTTACACTGACTCGTTTACTTCTGTTAACCTCTAGAATTTCATAGACGCATACGCCACGTGTCAGCCAAGTTCAATGTATGATGATCCACGGCGTCGGACGGCTCAGCGGTTTTCTACATGTGTGCTCGGTCGCTGACGACTACACCAGCACTGTACTCAGCACCGGCCTCGTGCGGCGAGGTCTTTGGGCTGACTAGGCGTGGTTTGTAAACCCCATGGATGCAGGGCACTATCATTGCGAGTAACTTGATTATGCTCATGTTTTGCAGCGCATGTTCGTCTCTCGCGCTGATGCCAGACCTTTCATCAATTGATTCGCCAATACCTACAACTCAAACCTCGCCAGGCGGGAGCAAGATGGCTGCTCGCAGCCGCCGTGTATAAGTATAGGGTGCCGGATTGGTGTCATCCAAATCCATATCCCCGCCTCGATTGTCAGCCGTAGGCCCGCAGTGACTAGGCCATGCAACGCCGTAGTCAAAGGGGGTTGACTCCGGCGACTTGCCTCCTTTACCACAATGCTGCACTTCAAGCTTGCCCGCGTAGCCGCTGTCGCTATGCTGCTTCTCTTCGGTGTGGCACAGGTCGCCGCGAGGACCGCCGACGGACGTGCGCACGCGAACATTCCTCGGCGCCCCAGCATTCCTATCGTTGCTCCGGCGGAAGGTCCAGTCACCAGCAAGAACGGGACGGAGCTTCCGCCGTACAACACAACGTACTATTTCGATCAGCTGATTGACCACACCAACCCCTCCCTGGGCACCTTCAAGCAGCGATACTGGCACACGTACGAGCTCTACGAGCCAGGTGGGTGTCAGCATCGCTACTAGTTCAGTACACCTCTAATCAGTTCTGCATAGGTGGTCCCATTCTCTTGACGACGCCCGGGGAGAGCAATGCGGCTGGTAAGTTCGACTGCGGTCTGCACCGGCGGCGTCGACGAACTTACGTCGCCGTACACTGCCAGGGTTTACGGCATACCTCACGAACCGCACTATCGTCGGGCAGGTTGCGCAGGCACAGAACGGCTCTGTTGTTGTGCTCGAGCACCGGTATTACGGTGAATCCAGCCCGTTCGACGATCTGTCGGATGCAAGCCTCGAGTACCACACCATCCAGCAGGCGATCGATGACTTGGAGTACTTCGTGAAGAGCGTAAAGCTTCCACAGCCGGACGGGGACTCTGTCGCACCCGGTCAGGCTCCATGGGTCCTTTTCGGCGGAAGCTACGCAGGGGCACTCACAAGCTTCACGATGGTCGAGTGAGCGGCCTTGTCACACAAGCTACAGTCACCATGAGTGCTAAACGTAGCGATCTGCAGCAAACCGGACCTCTTCCAGGCTGCGTATGCGTCTTCGGCAGTGGTGGAGAGCATCACGTTCGTATTCCATATTTGTGCGAAGGAGCTCGGCGGGATATTAACATGTGGCTTGCGGGCAGCGACTTCTGGCAGTACTTCAAGCCGATCATGGACAACATGCCCAAGAACTGCTCGGCCGACGTCCAGTCTGCCATCGCGACGATTGACTCGGTCTTCACGTCTAATGACGAGAAGGAGATCGACGCAATCCTCACGCTCTTCAACATGACGGCGCTCAGGGACCATCTGGACGACGCCGCGGGTGCCCGTGAGTGGTACTCCATGTCACCCAAGGGTGTGACTGATCAGCTGTGTGTACACAGTCCGAAACAACCTCTGGGACTGGCAGTCTCTCAGCCCGACCAGTGGCGGCGGCATCTTCTTCGACTTCTGCGATGCGCTCGAGGTCAAGGATGGTGTGAGTGCTGGAGAGGCACGCTGGGGTGCCGATCACGCTATCCAAGCTTGGGGCTCGTTCTGGACGAGCAAGTACTACTCTTTCCGTAAGTCTGCCGCTACAAATCACTTGCGTTCGGCCTGCTTACTGACGGTTTGCCTTGTAGTATGCGAGGACCAAGATGTAGTGTACGCTGCTACTCACGTTCTGCCGTCGTAGCACTCTGCTGACCCATCTTCTCTGCAGCACTTGCTTGGGTACGTACGACCCCACCGCGGAGATCTTCACCGACACCACCGTCGGCAACGACGAGCGTTCGTGGCTGTGGATCGTGTGCGTCTCAACCCTGTTGTTCACTCACAGGGCGCGAATTGATCCATATTTACTCATCAGGTGCAACGAGATGGGCTTCTACCAGGAAGGCGCCCCGGAGCCCAACCCGACGCTCGTCACGCGACTCGTCCGCCCCGAGTACGACGAGAGGCAGTGCACGTACTTCTTCCCGGAGAGGTTCGCCAACCAGACACACCCTGCCCCCAACGTCGACGCGACGAACAAGGCGTACGGCGGGTGGTTCGTCAAGGCGAAGCGCCTCTTCTTCGCCAACGGCAGTCGTGAGTCTTCCTGTGGATCATTTGGATTGACTGGCTCAACTTGCTCACTGGTGGCTTCTCATAGGCGATCCGTGGAAAGAGGCGACGCTCGCGGCGGACGGCACAAACTTCCAGAGCACGCCCGACCAGCCGCTGACACTCTCGGACGGCTACCACTGCTCCGACCTGGGCACCGTGAACGCCGCGGACCCGACAATTTTGGAGGTCCAGCAGCAGGCGCTCAAGTCTATCGCTGGTTGGCTGGCGGAGTGGGACCCCGCTGGCCGGTGAAAGCTTGAAATCCGCGAACTGATTGGTGATTGGTATACTATATTCTGGTAATGATTTGCGCGCGTTACATTCATGCGCATCCGTTCGCTGTGGACACATAGCCGTTCGTTGTATGAGTTGATAATTTATCCTTTCCTTATGCTAGCCGTCTGGTATCCTGAGATTGGCGGCCTGTGCCTTGCGCGTGGTATAGACTGGGGGAGCTTCAACTGCGAGGCCCGCAGCATCGGAGCCATATGAAAAGCGAGATGCCAGCGGAGAGTAGCAAGACGACGACGAGAGGCACGTTGACTGCAGACGTCTCGTGCTCGATCTGAAGAAAAGTCAGGACGCACGCACGATAGATGACAGATGGTCACAAACACACCACTGAGGCGAAGGGCGAGAGGATGGGGATCGTGAAGTGTACGGCCCCTCTGCTGGAAGGTGCGGGGGTCGTCGGCACGTAACGAACCAATATGAACATGACGGCCGATATCAGGACTGTCAGTGCCGCGAGCATGCCCAACTACAAGATCGTCAGGACTCGTCGGTAGGATGCGTGCAGCGAGATGGCGTACCACCATATATTTGATCCGCGAGAGTTCCCGTTCATATCTCGAGTTCATCTCGGCCAAGTCGCGCTACGAGACGTAGATGCATAAGGCGCAGTGGAAAATCATGAGGCTGCAACGTCGTACCGAGCGGCTCTCTGCATGAGAGGAATGTATCGCAGCCACCTCCTGCCTGTGTATTTCCTGCGCATGGAGACGGGTCTCCGCTATGGTCGCCCGGAGCGCCCAGTAGTGCTCGACGGTGGTTATGGGGTGCAGGAAACTGGCCGGACGACGGAAGTAGTCGCAGATCGCCGCGTAGGTCTTCGATGGTTTGGAGAGCGTCATGGACCCTTGTGACTTGAACGAGGGAGTTCTAGCCAATGCAGGTGACGGAGGCGGCTGAGAATCCAGGTGTCCTGCCGGGTTGGACGTCCTCCAGCGCGTCGTCACGGCCGATCGAGATGATGAGATGCTCGCAGAGCTCGCGTTGTTGTCTGAAGCCATCGCCATCGCAAGTTCCATAGTTCGACTCCCTGTTGCATGCTCAGACCCGATTGTCCTCGATACTTATATTCAGCGTAGCGTCTAACTCACCTGATCTAGATTTCTGCAGCTTGTTTGTTTGCCGCATTCGCAACGGTGACCCGGATGAGCTCCCGGTGGTCGAGAACGTCATCTTTTCTCTGTCCAGCGCCCTAATATATGAAGCACTCTTCAGTAAGATTCACATATGTACAAAATATGAAAGCGCACCAAGTTCGAAATCACTAAGGAGGAATCGTGGGATGTGCCGCCTCTTTCGTCTCAGATAGAAGTTTCCTGAGTATCAGCACTAATTTCGACTGTTACAGCCCTCCTAAAGCTCTACAGCGCGTGGTTTGTGCAGCGATCTGTTCGATCCAGAGAACTTCGGTGGTTGTGGTCACCGTGCTTCCAGCTATGAAGCGCTCAGGAAAGGTGTGTTACGTAACACACGTTACTACCACTCGCGGCGCTTATCGTCGACTCAGAGTTTGCTCTGAACATTGTTAACCATTCTCCTAATCCCCCGGCGACGGCTTCGCAATCTCTTTTACGAACTCTGACGGACTTACAAGCTCATGGAGGGAAGAGAATTGTGAGTGAGCGAGTAATTGTCGCGTGGATGGCAGGACAAGGTTGCAATGAACCGCGTCCTAACATACCACATTCGGGTCAACGGCGCTGCGCGCAGGGACGCTGGACGCCCTGATATATGGCATATGTATGGTAAACGAAGCTCTCGAGGGAACTCTCCCATGCTCCTCTGAGCTTCTGTGGTTCTTCATTGCTTCCGCTGTCCTTGGGTAATCACGAGGAATGATCGCAGTTCGGAGTTCAAGTAAGATCTACTGGACATAAAAGAGCGGCGTCGCACACTGATGCAGCAGTAAGTCAATCACCTCACGAGCGCATCCAGTCTGCCAACCACTGACCGTGTAACAGGATGTCCCTGATACGGAATTTCTGGGGGTCTGTGACTGGTCGTCATGGCAGCCGTTCCACCGAGAAGTCGCGACTGAGGCAGGATGCAGAAGTCAAGGAAGTCATACAAGTGAGTACTGCTCATCATTGCTGTTCTAGCTGAGACTCAACCTCGCATCACAGGATTCCAGCTCCACGCCGAAGGTCCGTCGGAGGATGCAGATCAAGTCTGTCGACCACTACTGGAATGTCCACGATAATGTTTGGACACACAGGAACAACGACTCGAGTGTCCCTGCTGAACTCGCCGAGCCCATTGGGAGCGGCGCCGGCCCAGACGAATGGAAAGGATACGGCTTCGTCGTCGTGCGCAAGCTTCCATTTAATCGTCAAGACACCATTCGGTTCAGGATCGTACTAAAAGATAGTCACTTGATCAGTGTCTGTCGGGGTATCATTGGAGAGGTCCCGAACTTGTCCTGGAACTCCGAGCCGCTTGAGGTAAGCCCATGATGAGTGAAGAGAGACCCTGCGCGATAGCTGACTCTCAGTAGCTTGATCCGCTGCTCCTCATATCGTTCTTCCCGCAACTCGAGGATCACGAAAAGCAGCTCCAGTCTAGCGCTTCGCATACCCAAGAGGAGGAAATAATCCTGGACGGGCTCAGTACCTTACTTGACTGGCTTCGCACCAACTACCGCGCCACGTTGGCGAAGATCTCCAGCCTGACGGCCCACGACGAGATCACATTCGACCTTTTGTGCGCTATCCTGGTCCCCCGCAGCATCCTGGTGACGCGTGATCATGCCACTAGCGAACTGCGTTGCCTACGCCTTCTATCGACTACACGGAACGACGAGGTATACACCCTCAGTTGCGAAAGCGTCGCAATGGCTTCCCCGCAGGACGGGAGCGTCGAGGAGGGGTCCCCGGACTACTCCCTCGACGACGACAGCGACGAGGTGACGGCGCAGAGCTCGCGGATCCGCGCTGGAGGACGTGCATTCGGGACGCATATCAGCATGGTCTACGTGCGCAACTTCGAGGGCACGCAGAAAATCAGTAGGCTCAGCATCCACCCGCTCAGGTATCACCACGATCCAGACGGACTCAAAGCCGCGCTCATCAAGAGAGGGCGCAAATGGGCATCACTCAATGGCGTGCATCATGTCTACTACCGGGGCCTTGCGGGCATACAGGGTCGCGAGTCGTATGTCAGATACAACGTGAGTCGCAACAGTTGACTCGTAGTCTCAACTGACATAGCGTCCGTGCAGGTCCACTCTCGTATCATGGTTGATCGGAGTCAGTCGCATCGGTCTGTGATTGAAGACAGGCACTGAACGTGTCTATGACCTGCAGGTAACTTCGTACGATTGCAGCCCAATTACGCCGGAGTGCCCAAGCCCTCCTCGGAGAACCGACTTGTGCAACTACCAGCGGAATCGAGTGCGTACGACACGATTCACATATGACATCGGGCTATCCACTGACGTCCGTCTTGCAAGCAGGCATTATCTGGACACATGCCAAGGAGCAAGAACCATTTGGGCTCACGGACGACCAGCTTCTTCTGACATCGCCCGTCGTCTACGGTTTCAGTCTTGCAGACAAATATTGGCGTACGCGTGCCAAGTTTCGCATCGCATGAGGCCTCGCACTGACAGCGCCATAGTGGAGTTCAACGTACAACACATCACGCCTGTAGTCTGGAATCCAGAGACCTTCGAAGGACTACTTCTGCCGTCCGACCGCAAGACGCTCCTACGCTCCCTCGTTGAGGCGCACGATTCCGACTCCGGATTCGACGACTTCGTTCGCGGCAAGGGTCAGGGGCTCGTCATCAACCTCTTCGGGCCGCCTGGAGTTGGCAAGACCCTCTCAGCGGAAGCCACGAGCGAACATCTACGCCGTCCTCTTTACGTCGTGGGAAGCGGAGATCTTGGGACCAAATCCTCAGAGCTCGATCGCAACCTAGAGAGAATCTTCGACATTGCGACGTGCTGGAACGCGATTATCCTCATCGACGAGGCGGACGTATTCCTGGAGCAGCGCTCGCTCCATGACATGGAGCGGAACGCTATGGTAGCAGTCTTGTAAGTCTAGGCAGCTCTTTGTTTGTCTGTTCACTAACGTACCCATCTGCGCAGCCTGCGACACATCGAGTACTACCGCGGAATCCTCTTCCTTACGACAAACCGTATCACGACATTCGACGAGGCGTTCCTCTCGCGCATCCACGTCGCACTGCACTTCAATGAGCTTACAGCCCCGACAAAAGTGCAGATTTGGCACTCGTTTATCAAGAAGGCGGGAATCGCAGATGGTGCGGTCTCCGAGGACCTTATAGAGAAGCTTGCGCAGCGTGACGTGAATGGACGGCAGATCAAGAACGCGTGCCGGACGGCGACGTCGCTCGCTCGGAGTCGGGGACAGGAGCTAGGCTATGCCCACCTCGAAGAAGCGCTCAGTGCGATGGAGGAGTTCGTGACAGAATTTGCGGCGATGAAAGGCTAGGTAAAGTCACCCATTGCTGTGAGGATGCATATCAGCTCAACTTCGCGCGCAGGTCAAGGAGATGGACCCCAACTAGCCTTAGTTGCGTTCATGCACTGCCTCCGCTGCCAATGAAGCATCTCCAAGTCATGCGAACCGCATAGCAAACCTGTGCCCAAGGACCTTAGTTGTTGGGATAATTCCTGTCATGCGGTCTGATACTTATCATTCGTTCCTAGTGCCTTGACTCATTGCCCGCTCATCTGCACTTCTATGCTTCTGTTCGAGATACTATCATACCCGCTGTCCTAGGGTCTCGGATCGCTCATGGCTGTGACTCCTGCGGCTCCATTGTCTATGACATTCGTGTGATAGCTCGCCTGCGGGGCTCGGTTAATGCGGTTTGCATGGCTGGTCGCATGATGTGGACAATTGCGAAGGCCCTCCTCAACTGCACTAGCGCGCGTTTTTGCAGTCAAGAACACCCTGGACGTCTGATGCTGCCACATCCCCATCGGGTCCGCCTCTCGTACTACGAGTCATTGTCGCCCGTGCACAGTACCGCGTTGCTATAAGAGTCAATGAGCTCAAGGGTCAATGCTCATCATCATCCTTCGTCCCACCTTTCTCTTCTAGGGCTAATCACCTACAACAAGGGGCACGATGCAGGTGAAGACCGTTGACCACTACTGGAACCCTAGCGACAAATCATGGAAGCATAAGGACACCGACTCGGACGTCCCCGCCGAGCTCGTCCAGCCCGTCGGTGGTGGCGCCAGCACCGATGACTGGAAGGAGTATGGCTTCGTCGTCGTACGCAAGATGCCCGACCCCCGGAACAGACTTCCCAACGACCAGACTATCAAGTTCAAGATATTGGTCAAGGACTCACACCTGTTGAAGGCCTGTCGAGAAATCATAGGGCAAGTCCCCGGGCTGTCCTGGAACAACGAGCCCGTTGAAGTGAGTCACTTTTAGTCTTACTGGCATCTTCGTTGATCGGCTCTTGCTTCCGCTCTAGCTGGACCCAATTCTGCTCATCTCCTTCTTCCCACAACTGGAGAAGTACGAGGAGAAGCTTCGCTTCTGGGTATCTCGTACGGAGGACGAGGAGAAGATGCTCGAGGGCCTCACCACACTGCTTGACTGGCTGCGCACCAACTATCGCTCCACGCTTGCCAAGATCGCCCATCTGACCGCGCACGGCGAGATCACGTTCGACCTTCTCTACGGTATCCTCGTCCCGCACAGCATCCTAGTCACACGCGACGGCGCAACCGGGGAGCTGCGCTGCCTGCGCCTTCTCTCCGCACGGCGAGACGGTGAAGAGCGGTACATCTTGAACTGCGAGGGCGTCGAGATGGCAGACCCACAGAAGGAGACCGTCAAGCATGCGGACGAAGGAGACGACGAGTACGAGGATGAGGACTCTGACATGGATGACGATATGTCAGACTACGATGATGACGACGACAACTCGGATGACCCGAAGGACCAGACGTCGCCGTTCCGTTCTGGCGGCCGTGCCTTTGGGAAGCACATATCCACCATCTACCTGCGCGCCTTCGGAGGGACGCAGAAGATCAACAGGCTGAGCGTATACCCGCTCTCGTACCACCCGGACCCGGACGGTCTCAAAGCTGCGCTGGTCAAGCGTGGACGCAAGTGGGCATCGCTGAATGGCGTGCATCACATCTACTATCGCGGACTGGCAGGGAGACGCACGTGCGACGCGTACCTCAGGTACAATGTAAGATCATCACACTGTCTCTGTATGACTCTGGGTCTCACTGACTACACCTACAGGTCAACTCGCGTGTCATGGTGGACCGAGGTGAGCCTTAACGTCCGATTGTTCCATGGTTTCTGCTCACCAACATGTGTGGCAGGCAACTTCGTTCGACTGCAGCCAAACTATGCAGTGCCTAAGCCGTCCGCAGAGAACAGGCTGGCACAATTGCCACCTGACCGAGGTGCGCACTGGCAGTTTGCAGACCTCAACTCTTCATACATATGAACGGGTCAACATTTTCATGTAGGAACTGTGTGGACACATGCGAAGGAGAAGGAAGCGTTCGGTCTCACGGACGAACAGCTTCTCTTGACATCCCCGATCGTTTACGGATTCAGTCTGACAGACAAGTTCTGGCGTACGTATTTCTCAATCTCTCACGGATTCCTTGATTCACATTCATCGCAGTCGAGTTCAACGTCCAGCATGTTACGCCGATCAGGTGGAACCCCGAGACGTTCGAAGGCCTCGTGCTACCCTCCGACCGTAAGACCCTCCTCCGCTCCCTCATCGAGGCACACGACTCCGACTCTGGGTTCGACGACTTCGTCCGCGGCAAGGGTCAAGGCCTCGTCATCAACCTCTTTGGTCCGCCCGGAGTTGGCAAGACGCTCTCTGCGGAGGCTACGAGCGAGCACATCCGGCGCCCACTGTATGTCGTGGGGAGCGGTGACCTCGGGATCAAGCCTTCCGACCTGGATACCGCTCTCGAGAGGATATTCGACGTGGCGACGTGCTGGAACGCGATTGTCCTCATCGACGAGGCGGACGTGTTCTTGGAGCAGCGCTCGCTCCATGACATGGAGCGGAACGCTATGGTCGCTGTCTTGTATGTTCACATCACCTTTCGTTCCTTCGTCTATTGACACGGTATCTATAGCTTGAGGCACGTCGAGTACTACCGAGGCATCCTCTTCCTCACGACCAACCGCATCACAACCTTCGACGAGGCCTTCCTCTCACGCATCCACGTCGCCCTGCACTTCAACGAGCTCACCACCCCCACCAAGGTGCAGATATGGCACTCGTTCATCAAGAAGGCGGGCATTGGGAAGGGCGAGATATCGGACGAGCTTGTCGAGAAACTCGCTCAGCGCGACGTCAACGGACGTCAGATCAAGAACACATGTCGCACGGCCACGTCCCTTGCTCGGAGTCGGGAGCAGAAGCTGGGATACGAGCACCTCGAGGAGGCGCTCAATGCGATGGAAGAGTTTGTCGTGGAGTTCACCGCGATGAGAGGCTGAACGGTAATGAAGCATGTCATTGTATAACTCGTTTCTATGAGGTCATCGAACGGAAGCCCGTCGGCTGTTATGCAAAGCCCAACTGGGAGTCTTGCGGAGGCTTAAAATGCCTGCGGGGCGATCACATCCAGTCAGTTGTAATGCGTAGTGAAGACACCCTTCACGATCTCCTCCACAACGTCCCCATTAGCCTGCTTCGGCAGAGTCGGCAGCGTCTTTCCGAACGCCTTCGTGCGCGCATTGAGCCACTCCTTCTCCGTCGGTGCGTCCTCGTCAGCGCATTTCCGGACGATGCCCGTCCGCTGCAACACAGGGCTGTCCACGAGGGGCACGAGCTTGACGTCGTTCTCCGCCAGGACAAAGTAGAAGACACCGAGACGCGTGCAGCCCCGCTGGTCGCCTGGCGGCTGGACGACGCGGTGGATCGCGGCCTTGTAGTAGCCGCCGGATAGCATCTCCATGCTTTCGCCCATGTTCACGACCTGCACGATGATACGGCAGCAAAGGTCAGTCTACGAGCGGGAGACAAGAATGTATACGCGGAAGTGCGTACCAGAGCGTTGTCCATATGTTTGACCCACCGCCAGTTACCTTCGAGGTCCTTCAGCTGGAGTCCTGAGACGGGCTGACTCCATAGGATGGACACCGTGGTGATGTCTGCGAATCGGGGACAGTCGGCTGTCGATCGAGGTATATTGTGTGCGTATTTACTCACCGGTGTGCCCTTTGAACCACACGTCGTTCGCGCCCTTCGCATCCTCCTCGCATTCATACGGGTAGCTGTGACTGGGGTCAGGTATCTTACACTCGGATGATGTGATGTCAGGGACTCACTACTTCGTGAAGCGTGCTGAAGGAGAATCGAGTCAACGTCAGTGCCGTCCATTTGGCCGTGATGCTAGCGGACGTACTCCATGTGCAAGATGCTGATTTGGCATTGTCGAAAGGATGCAGGTCCGTGAACGTGTCTTCCGGAAGCTCGAGCCCGAGCGCAAGAAGCCTGGGAGGACCTCAACGAAGTTCTAAGATAAGCAGAGGTACGGAGCCTTACTGCAAGATAGGATGCAAGATATGAAAGTGGTTGTATTCGTTGAAAGCGCGTATCTCGGGGAGGAAGGGGCGCAGCGCTATTGGGTGGTCCTGCTCGTTGTTGACGGTATGATGAACTGTACGAGGATCAGCAGCAGCCAGAAGTTAGGCGCAGTCAAGCAACGCACTGTTGTAGTGCTCAAATGAGTCCTGCACCCCATTGTCAACGTACTGAATAATTGGCGAGTGGGTGACGATGACATGTGAGCATTCGGGAAAAGTTCGCACAGCATGCTGCACGCACCAGAAACTTGCGAGGTTTGTAGCCTCGGTATAGGCCAGTCTCCCACGTCTTCGACTCATACTGTTTCTTCTCGTCCCCCGGTATTTGAGTGGACGGAACGTCAGCGATGTCGAAAATCCGTTGGTTCTGCCACGTGAAGTTCATCGAAGGTACCCCGTTTGGTTGAACAGGAACGTTGTTGCACGTACCTGGGCGGGACTGAGTCCGTGATTGACAACATACATAAAGCCATATGTATGCATGGCGTCTCGGACCAAGGGCATCAACTCTTCACGTCCTTGCGCGGTGCCAGCCTTGGATAAGTCGATGACGGGCAGCTCGGCCCAGTTCACTGGAGACGGCCTCAGTTAAGATGTGATGACTATCAGCAGTCATCAACTCACAATTGTCCTTCGTGGCCGAAGCAGGAACGTAGTGTGGCAGCGGAGGGCCTGTCATATCGCGTCGAATTGCGGGGGAGAGAGGAAGCGGTAGGGCAGGGCAACTGAGGGCATCTCCGCAGCGAAGGGAACTTATACGCTGCAATTTAGAAGCATACTTCGTCAGCCATCATACATATCGAAAACGGCAAGAAGTGAACCTGGCTAACCTTGAGCTAGATGCTGCCGCATCGAACGAGTCAAGACGTATACTTACCTATTAGCTGTCGAAGGCGACCAAGCTCTTACCCGAACGGCATCCAGGAGTTAAGGCGCGATCCGCCCCCGCAAAGATATGAGTTATGCTTGTTAGAGTCCAGGCTACTTATCAATAGAGTCCATCGGTAGTTGGCTGGTAGCATTCGGTTCGCATAGAGTTTGCAAAATTGTGAGCCCGGCGTTCCGCTTTATTCAAGTTGCCACTCACATCTTCAGTTGTACCCGCAGCAGTTCGCAGTGTCCACTCAATGCTCAAAGCGTCCCAAGTTCAAGCCCGTGAAGCTGGAAGACGAGGAAGCTCGAGGAGGAAGGGGAGCGTCACCGAGCGCTACATATCGCCTGGTACTACCGGCTACTCGGTCCGACAAACCACGACAAACCGCGGTAAGTAATTACTGACTTGTCAACTTGAGCAGCAACGACCAAGCCTTCTCTAAGGTCCTCAACGGTAAGTCGCGCTCTGCTTTCCCAAGCTCCGATGTGACTCTGCAGCGTTGAAAAGGAAAGAGTACCGGTACACAACTGCCTTAGGGGAGTCCGAAGAAAACATGTTAACAGTGGCACAGTGGAACGACTACGCAACCGGTAGGAGTCCACATGCACGCTCTCGTATGCAGTCCGATACTCGAACGCAAACGCTTCAGAGTACTCCGAGGTCTGCTGGTCTGAGTCTGACCGCTCACTCTGCGTGACCTTGCTCCCATGAGGAGCTGGGGACAGAACCTTGACCTATTCGTGGTGAGAGATGCCCATCTAGACACGCCTGTTTCCCGTGCACGCCTTTTTCTTTGTGCCTCGTGAACTAGCTAGCCCTTCGATAGGTCAGATGCCTGCTCATCGTAACTTCCTGACCCAAACCTTGCAGGGCATCGTGTAACGTTCTCCAGCGAGGCCTTCCCATGACGTGTGCACGATTCCACATCCCTACTCTTCTGTGCGCGGCAGCTCCGTGCTCTCCAACTCACGCCGATGTGGGATCCTTCTTGCGTCTATTCGAACTCCTCGTGTATATACACTCTCCTACTCGCCCTACCGACTGCTAGAACAGCACCGTAATGCCCGGTACGACATTGCCACCCGTGCCTCACTATGTTCCCGCTCCTCCCACCAGAGAGGACTGTAAGTTCTATATCCTACGTTGATTGAGTACTTGCGCTCATAGCTGTGACTCTAGTGGATTGGGCGGACCTAGTCGTTATTGACATATCGAAGGCTCGTACTCCGGAAGGGAGAGCGCAGCTCGCGCCTCAAGTGCGGGACGCCATGCACACGACCGGCTTCCTCTATGTCATCAATCACGGAATGACGCAGTCTCAGGTGCGTCTGTCTTCGTGTGCTGTGACCCATCGCTTGCTACCCTGAGGTACAGACGGACCGTATCTTCGACATCGGAGACGTCGCGTTCTCGCAGGTCTCCGAGGAGGATAAGAGGCAGCACGCCGCCATGATTGCCGAGGATGGCTCGAAGATAGGATACAAGCTACGTCAGCTTTGGGTAAGTCTGGTAACGCACGTTGACTCTGTCGGAGCTGATGGCCGTCCCAGACTATCGACAACGGTGTGCGAGACCAGCACGAGCAGTACGCGCGTGCGTCGGCGTCGGCGACATCTCCTTTCTGGACTGCGATTCACTGACATCCATCGCAGTGCATCGCACCATCTTCGGACAGCAGGAACATCCGCAAGCCCTCCAGCTGTTCCTGCCGGAGATGCGTGCCTTCGCAGAGCACAACCACTACAACGTTCTCTTCCCTATCCTCCAGTACGGTAATTTATATGAGCTTCGATTCTGCGCATCTGACTTCCTGTGTAGAATGCTCGCTCTGGGTATGGAGCTGCCTGAGGACGCATTCGTGAAGCTTCACGGATTCGACGCCGTCGGTGACACGCACGGTGAGTACTCCACGTTTCCTCCTTTTCCACTCTCATCGAAGGACAGCGCGATGGATCAAATAGTTAGTTACATACTCGTCCCAAGTAGCGTCCACTTTAGCTCACGTCCTGCGGAACACGCAGTCATCCCCGCACCCAGGAGGACGAACTGAAGACGAAGAACGTTTGGCTTAAGGGCCACACAGGTCTGTTGCATCTTCAACTGGTGCGCATCTCGTACCTCATGCCCATGCTCATTATCGCGCTGTAAGACACCGGAAGCGTCACCATCCTCTGGAGCCAGCCCGTCTCCGCGCTGCAAATCATGTCCCCGGACGGCAAGTGGCGCTGGGTCCGGCACCTCGACAACGCACTGGTATGCACCATACAAATCCCTGCGACGGCCAGTGCTGACACGCATCCCCTCGCCCCTACGTGTCCGTACACAAGTTGTGAATCTCGGCGACACCATGGAGATGCTCTCCGGGGGGTTCTACAAGGGCACGATCCACCGCGTCGTCCAGCCTCCCGCCGACCAGCGCGACCGCCCGCGGCTCGGCGCATACTACTTCGCCCTCGCGGACGATGATGTGAAGCTCGTTCCGTTTGTAGAGAGTCCGGTGCTGCAGCGGGTCGGGATCGTGCGCAAGTGCGCAGACGAGGACGCGCCGACGATGCGCGAATGGCGCCGGGGGCGCGTGATGGCTTATGGACTCAAGGAGACGACGAGGAAGGACGACGTTGTGGAGGAGCAGGAGATCGTGAAGGGTATCATCTTGAAGCACTACAACTGACCACGACGACCGCGTTCACGACGACAGAGGACGTGGAACAATGGCTCTCTGTAAGGTTTGCTTGTGTACGAAACTATTGATATCGTGTTACTCTCGTCCCGTGTCTTCCAGGGTTCACGCTCCATTCGGCACAGGTTCGCGTCCTCTGTGCTTGTCGAATAAAGTCCTCGGCTTCTCACCAAGTTACATAGGCTCCGAGCAATGCCGCGCCGCGAATATCACCCCTGCCGACCAAACATCGCATTCGCGAAGGCGGTATCGCGGGAGCTCTGAAAGAGCGGGGCCCCGCAGCGGCGCAAAGTGGGCTGCGTGCAGGTCATCGGGCGACACGTCCGAGCCTATCTGGTCAGCAGTCCATCGCATTGGCCCGCGATAGGCACGTTTCCCAAGTGAACGAAGAGAAAGACATACTTCTGAACTTTGGGTTGTGGAGTGCTTGCCGTGCCGGAGACCGTCCAGGAGAACTGAGAGGTATTTCAAACCCGGAACCTTTGCCTTGAGTTGCAGGTGTCCAGACGACACGACTCACAACTGCTCAAGCTGTCAACACCATGCCTGCCGTCACTATACCTCCGGTGCCCCATTATGAGGCTGCACCTGCGACCAAGGAAAACTGTGAGTGCGCACTCGAATGAACAATCCATTATTGTCAAAATGACCGTGCTCACCCTTCATCTTGATTCTTCCCTTGCAGTAGACTGGGCGGACTTCCCGATCATCGACCTGTCAAAGGCGAAGACCCCAGAAGGGCGCGCTGAGCTGGCTCCCGTCGTGCGCGACGCGATGGGCACGTACGGGTTCCTGTACGTAGTCAATCACGGTCTCACCCAAGCCCAGGTACGCAGGCCCTTGTCAATTTGATAACTCTCAAAGTAGATACTCAACCTACCGACGCAGAACGACCGCATGATCGACATTGCAGACGTCCCCTTCACCCAGGTTCCGGAGGAGGAGCAGAAGCAGTTCACGAGCAAGATCAAGGAGGTCGGGTCGTATAGGGGATACAAACCTCGTCAGTTCTGGGTGGGTACCTTGTGCGCTACTAGAGGCCGCTTGGACCCGTCTTACTCCTGTTCGGCCTCGAGACCATCGACAATGGCGTGAAGGACCAGATCGAGCACTACAACAGTAAGTGCTGCATGAGATTCGATTTCAACTCACAGAACGCTCACGGGGCCACCTGCACAGTGCACCGCCCGATCTTCCAGCAGCAGCACCCGAAGGCTCTTCAGCCGTTCCTCCCCGAGATACGTTCGTTTGTCGAACACAACCACTACAACGTGTTGCATCCGATCTTGCGGTAAGCACGTGCTGAGCCACATGCTTGCTGACCTTGTTGAACTTCATTTCGTTCAGTTTGCTCGCGCTGGGGCTGGAGCTGCCCGAAGAGGCGTTCGTCAACCTGCACAACTTTGATGCGCAAGGCGAGACTTACGGTGTGTCTTCCTCCGCGTTCGACCTGGTACCGTGCCTGAGGTTAACGGATTCCCGTCGTGCGAAGTGCGCTTCATGAAGTAGTGAGTAGTCGCCAATGTCCATCTTGCAAAACCAACCTGAGCACCATATTGATTGACAGTTATTCACGCACCGAAGATGACGAGACCAAGACGAAGAACGTCTGGATGAAAGGACATACCGGTAGGCGTCATACAGTGTAACTGGCAGATCATACGATGAAGATGCTCACCATGATCCAGATATTGGGACTATATCTATTCTCTGGAGCCAACCCGTTACCGCTCTCCAGATCATGTCGCCGGACGGGAAGTGGCGCTACGTCAAGCACATCCCGAACGGACTCGTTAGTCTTTCTTCCCACCGCCGTACTCTGACTGACGGGTCCTGTTCCTTCGCATGGATAGATCGTGAACGCAGGAGACTCGATGGAGATGCTCTCCGGCGGGCTCTACAAGGCAACCATCCACCGTGTCTTCCAGCCGCCGGCGGACCAGCGCGGCCACACGCGCCTCGGGCTGTTCTACTTCGGCTATACTGACGACAACGTCAAGCTCGTGCCCTTTGCAGAGAGCCCTGTCCTGCAGCGGGTCGGGATCACGAGGAAGTGCGCGGACGAGGAAGCCCCGACAATGGGCGAGTGGCGTGTTGCGCGCACGAAGGTGTACGGGCTGTCTGAGACGAAAAAGAAGGATAACGTCGTCGAGGAGCAGGTCATCAGTGGGCTGGTTGTGAGGCACTACAACTGAGAGAGAGTCGTTAGCCGATTGTCGAAGTGTGTGAACAAAGCAGTACTTACTTCACCGGCGCGATGGTGCGAAAAATTGTAACTTGAAGGATGCTGTCGCGGAGATACATATTTGATTCGGGTTCCTGACTGAAAGAAGACGTACTTCAAACTGATATGCACTCAGCGGCGGTCCTAGTAGGGGATACGAGGTAGCAAGTGAAGTTGCAGTGAAGAGTCACCTATAGCGGCTGAGCCAGAGATGAACCGGTTCAAATCCCAAAGCAGTTCGAGTGAATCGGTCCCGATTGCCCTCACGGTCTCACGGCCTTGGCCACTGCTCACTTCAGTCTTCCACCTGTCTCTCTCGGAAATCTGTCTAGCCTCAGACATGTAGCCAACTCGCGCTCTATCATCTGAGTAGTCGACATGAGCAATGCTCTCACCTCAAAATAATGAAGAACTTCAGATGAAGGAGGAGACCATGACCGCTACTTATCTCTGGAGTTCAAGCTGGTTCCCCTGGGACCATCTGATGTCGCTTCCGCCCGACGTCAAGCTGCTGCGTTAGTCCATCAGGTGGCCTCGAGCTGTATCCGGATCCTGGCATACTACAGTAACACCTGGAGCGGAGAGATAAAGCCGTGGAGGCGTGCCTACGATGCTGCCCGACCTCTCCTCCTTTCCACCATGGACTCGAAGATAGCCTCGGCCGACATCGAAAGCGTCGGCAGGACGACTCCAGCATTGGAGCAGGGTGAAGATACCGCGGCAGCTCAGTCCGATCAGCGGTTACGCGAACTTGGGTACAAGAGCGAATTCAAGCGTGAAATGTCGCTTTTTGGCGTCCTCGGCATCTCGTTCTGCGCGATTGGAATCCTAACAGGGATGAGCAGCGCTTTCCAGACGGGCTTGTTCTCTGGAGGGCCACTGGGGTTGTTTTGGGGTTGGAACGTACGTCGCCTCTCCACCTCTCAGTCGTGCCGTGTCAGACGAGACCACGTATTCTAGATATGCAGTCTGTTCATGCTGCTGATAGCACTTTCCTTGGCGGAAATCTGCAGTGCATAGTGAGTGAACCGTCCGTTTGCCTCCAATGGATTTTCAGTTGCGTCGCGCACGATAGTCCAACCATGGGAGGACTGTACTTCTGGGTGTGCAAGATGAAGCCGGAGATACCCATGCTTGGCTGTGAGTCCCTCACCGTCGGTTCCCGTCTCTACTTGCTGAAACAACAAAGTCTGCGTACGTCCAATACACTGCATACGCGCATGCGTCCACCCCTGAGGCCTCTCATAGACGGGTTGGATATACAGTGTAGCGATGGTGTTCACCGGAACCTCAGGGAACCTCAGTGTCGCGCTTTACATCGCGTCTCTAGCTGAAGTCGGGCAGGGACGGACACTGACGCGAGTCGAGATCGCCGCTATAGCTTGGGGTGTCAATATACTCTCGGGAATCATCAACACCATCGGAACGAAGGCCATCGGCCACATGAGCGCTTTCAATCTCTGGTGGACACTAGGCGGAACGTTTGTGCTTGTGATAACGTTGCTTGTCAAGGCACCGGAGAAGGTACGTAGAATCCATCATCGCTAGCGAGCCGTCATGCTCATTGAAAAATTAGAACAGCGCCGCCTTCGTGTTCACGGATTATGAGAAGTACGCGCCCTGCCGCAGCTGGCAGCCTGACATCACTGATTCCTTCCTAGCTTCACAGGGTGGTCAAACCGTGGCTTTGTAGTACTACTGGGGTTCCTGCAAGCCGTCTACACGCTGGAAGGTTGCGAGACGGCCGCCCAAGTGGCCGAAGAAGCCCAACGTGCCGAGGTCCTCGCCCCGCTCGCTGTTGTGGGGAGCATCGTTGGCTCCTGGATCATCGGCCTCGCGTACATGCTCGCGCTGCTCTTCGCCGTGCAGAGCATCGCGTCCGTGCAGGGCACGTCCTTCGCTATTCCCATCGCGCAGCTCTACTATGACGCTGTCGGGAAGCGCCTGACGCTCATGTGCCTCACGGTTGTCGCGCTCGCGCAGTTCATGGCTGCCGTGACGGCGTTCACTGCGAGCTCCCGCCTGTTCTACGCGTTGGCCAGGGACAATGCGTTCCCGATGAAGAGGCGGTATATGGCGCTGAACAGGTTCCAGGCGCCGTATGTGGGCGTGTGGACGTCAGTGCTCGTCGGCTGCATCATCTCGTGCGCGTACATCGGGTCTGCTATCGCGGTGTGTATAGAAGGACCTCGCCTAGGAAGACACCACTGAGTAGTTGACCCTCACAGTTCAATGCTATATTGTCGTCGGCCGCTATCGCCGTAATGTTGAGCTACCTCCAGCCGATCATCATCCGGGTCTTCTGGCCCCAGACATCGTGCGTCGCATGACTTCCCTCGAAGTGAGTATACTGACATCGAGGCTAGTCTGCCCGAACGCGGTCCGTTTTCGCTCGGACGCTGGTCCTGGTGTATCAACGTTGCCAGCTGCCTGGTGAGCCCTCCCTTTCCGTAACGATGATCGTGCATGCGTACTTATGACCGCAGTTCACGGTCTTCATCTGTGTGCTGTTCATACTTCCGACCGCACACCCCACAACCGCGCTGAACATGAACTATGCTATTGTTGCAATCGGTGCGGTCGTCCTGCTCGTTTCCGCGTGTTGGGTGCTGTGGGGCCGCTTCCACTTCGTTGGCCCGGTGAAGACGGTCGAGGAGGAGCGTGCGGGGGAGAAGTACGAGTAGGTCTGCGACTGTATCATGTATTGATATCTCTATTGTCGTGGAGCAGATGTACGCTCCCGCGCCGACTTCGATGCAGGTGTTCGTAACTTGTATGACAAATGATTGGAAGAAGACCATCCGTTGGATGATGAGCCGTCTATGTGAGTGAGCGTTGGGGCGCACATTAGTACAGGTGAGGTATCAGTTTGCATGGCGTTCTCTTCGCCCAGTCCTTCCACTGCTCCCCGAACTCCTTACGCAGCACCTCGTCCTCCTTTGACGGGCGTTGCAGGATGATCACACATAATAACAAGAGCCAACCCGTCCACGCCCACATTACCGCCCTGACCCAGTACGAGTCCATAAATCCGCTCTCTACGGGATACGTCCCGGGCATCATCTCGGCCATGATCAGACCGAGGATCGCGGCCACCCCCGCAGCGTAGGAGGGGTGGCGTACGATCGCGTATGGGCCGGATGTCACGAGCTTGTGCTCTTTGAGCACAGTCAGCTGGAACGTGAAGAACCGGCCGAGCTCGTTGTAGCAGCGCTGCCGGATGGCTGCCCCGCAGACCAGGAGGACGGTCGCGACGGCGAAGGAGGGCGTGATGGCGAGTTGGGGGACAGAGGTCGGGTCCTTGAATAGCCTCAAAAGAAGGAGGGTGGAAAGGTGGGAGGGGTATGCGTGAGCCAGGATGACCACCATCTCGCTTGCTAGGAGGCCTTCGGCAAATGTCTGCACAGCAAGAGAGGTCTGAGGTGAGTACTATTGCGCGTTTAGTCATTCAAGCCTGGATCGTTAGACTCACAACGCCAATCCAAGGGAACCAGTGGGAGATGCGTGAGAGATGGTCCGCAGAGCCGTACTTCTGCGGGTCGCTCTCCCGTTTCTCGGGCTGGTAGGGCGGGATAAATGCGACCTTCGTCGCTACGCCCAGGGAGACCAGCGCAAGGACTTTAGCGAGAAGTGACAGGTCCATGTTGTCGCGGCTCAAGATCGCGAAGGTGATGTGACGGACGGCGATGGCGGGGGTCGTTGTGTCTATAAGATAAGTCGCACGAGCAGTGCTTACATATGGAGAGCCCTTGCAATGCCTCTGTGCATGTTGCAGAGAGGCAACTCCGATCCTGGAGCTAAATATTATGCGTCACCATGTGAGTCCGCGTCCGGTCATTGTGGCTTTACGCTTGTGGAAGCAATGGATCACTTAGCCTCTTGCCGTCCAATGGGGTCGTCCTTTGTCGCGCCAGCCAGTGAACCAAGGTTGAGACCATTCGACACATGCGTGGAAGCAAGTTCTGTTCGTCGGAAGTTTCTCTGAAAAGAGGGAGGCGAAAAGTTACGCACCGGGAGGGTTTCATGTTAAGCTCTTGTAGCATGCCAGTGAAAGGTAAATGCTGTATGACGCACGGCTCACTATTGCCATTAATTGCGTGCCAACCTCCTCCGCGTCTTCCCATTGGAGTTTGGGATTCCGACAGTCTCGTAGTAGAACATTCCCTATACGGTTACACTTAGTCAGCACTTGAGCAGCTTTTACGTCGGAGAATTTGTGGTTAAGTCGTAGCGGTCGTGCGCTTTCGTTGCTTAACGGTGCTGCGAGAGAGTCATACACTTCGTTGAAGTTTGAAGTGTTGTCAGTCGTTGTGCTGAGGAGACATGGAGTCGTGGCGGTTTTTGCGGTCGACTGCTTTTGCATCCCCAGTCTACTTATCCACGATTGAATAAGGTTCAAAGCCTTACGGAGTTACATACTTACCTTGATACCTATGACTTACGCGGTGTAGTCGTGGGAGAGTACTATCACTTATAGCGCCCATAGACACGTCCGTGGTCGTGGTCGTTGCCTTGTTACGCTGAAGCCCTTACTGTCCACGTCCACTGTCCACGACCTATCTCTCGGGCATCCACTTTGATTCTGAAGCCGAATTACCTCGAAGGAGGTATCGACGTTCTCATCTCATCGCGCATCTGGGCTTGGACGGATGATCTCTCGTACGGAGTCGGAAGCATCCTTCATACTAGTCAACGAACAGACCAAACCATACGAATCCTACGCACACGATTGGTCAGCCGCAGGAACAGGAGGAAAGCTCTATGTGCACGGGAGGCACTTCGTAGATGGGTACGGGCGTGTATGCAACTTGCGCGGGGTGAACTTGTCGGGCAACTGCAAGACGTGCGTAACTCCATCTGGGCGTGTTGCAAAGGGTGACTGAGGGACAGCGAAGTCCAGTAAATCATGATCACGACTCATTTCCGGCAAATCATGCCGACGTTACGTTCGTTGGGCGACCATTCCCGCTAGAAGATGCCCCAGACCACTTTGCTCGACTCAGGCGGTGGGGTTTGACATTCAGTGAGTGCCGATCCTTGTTGAGTGATGTCTACGTTGTGTGCGTGCAGACGGCCAGTCTGGGCTTGTCAAATTGCTGTACCGACTGTGATGGCTGTGAATCTGTGCTGGTGACGCGCCTAGAAGTTAGACTATCCAACGGTCCGATGAAGGCCATCTTCACCCCGCGATTGCGTAGCACAGTCCGTGCTCCATTGGCTCGGGATGTTGTGTAGACAACCCGTCCTGCATGTCCCGCCGCCGTAAGCCCCGAAACTACATGTTGCGAGCCGTCTCACTCGGTTTGCCGCCATAGCACCATGTACGCATCAGGAGGATATTCAGCACACTTACCGACCAAATCACAGTCCGCTTCCTCATAACATGGGAAGCAGTAGAGCATACCGCTCCGTGAGTCCTAGTTTAACTTCTCCACAACACAGCGTTGACTATCACCCAACAGAGGTGTCTATGACATGGAGTATCTAGACTATGTGCGCCAGCTCCTCTCGATGATGCCACAGTATGGCCTGGTCTGTTTTGTGGCCCTCCACCAAGATGTCTGGTCGAGGTACACCGGCGGGTCTGGTGCACCCGCGTGGACATTGGAAGCAGTGGGATTTGACTTGCACGGACTCGAGGAGCCCGGTGCGGCATGGCTTAAGGGCGTGAAGGGCGGAGGACATACGGAAGACGAGCGCGGTCTGTGGCCATGCGGATATCAGAAACTGGCTGCAGCAACTATGGCGTAAGTGGCGAATCGCTCCCCTCGCAGTACGTCTGCGTGACGCTCACCTGCTGCACAGGACATGCTTCTGGGCTGGTGACAAGTTCGCGCCCAAGCTGAAAGTGAAAGCGCCGGATGGGCGGGAGCTTTCAGTGCAGCAATTCCTACAAGAGTCGTTCCTAAACATGTGGGAAGTCATTGCGAAGACGCTCGGCGACCTCGAGGCCGTCATTGGATTCGAGGTACGTTTGCTTGACATAGCGCACCTCATGGTCCCATTGACACATCGTAGGTAATGAACGAGCCGCACCGAGGCTATATCGAGCTGCAGTCGATGCATGCATTCGACTACAACACCGACCTTCACCTCGGCCACGTCCGTAAGCTGTGTCTCTAGCCAATTCACTGCAGCTCTATCTGAATTCTGGAGCTTCTAGCGACGGCATTCCAGTCGTTCATGCTCGGAGCCGGACACCCAACTTCTGTCGGCTATTGGACACGCTCTTTCCCCCTGCCGACGCGTCGCACGTCCAAGCGGGTGATCAACACTGCCGGGCTGAAAGCGTGGAGGGATGACGGTCCGACTCAGGGCAAGTGTCTGTGGGAGCTCCATGGCGTCTGGGGTTGGGACCAGAAGAAGAACGAAGGGGTCGTGCTGCGCGAGAACTATTTTAAACGAGACCCTGACACTGGTAAAGAAGTGAGTGCAGTGAAGCTCCGTGTCCGCCTGGTGTCTGTTAACCGCGTAACCCCAGATTGACTGGTACACCGACTTCTTCTACCCGTTCGTCAACAAATGGGCCGCGCGCGTTCGTGCTGCGTCTAGCCCGGACAAGATCGTTCTGTGCGAGCCTATCCCGAATGAGGTGGATACTTTTCAGGCTTCCTTGTATCTCGTCGTGCTGAGGCAATCGTTCGCTGTAGTTCTGCCCGAAGTCTTGGACAGCCGATCGTCGACCTCCCAACATGGTGTTTGCCCCTCATTGGTGAGTACCGTCGTATGAGTTAGAATTCACTCTAGCTCACGACTGGATTCATATTAGGTACGACTTGAACGCGCTCTTCCTGAAGGCCTTTGGCGACTTCTCCGTCAACGTCCAAGGGTTATCGAGGGTGCGTTGAGAGCTAACCGCTGCTATTCTGCAATGCATCCACTTACTGTGAAGCTTCTATCACAGGGCATGTTCCCACTGAAGGCGTTCTATTGGGGTCAGAAGGGAGCGCGAGAGAACTTCACCCTTCAGATACGTAACATCGTCGAGCATGGCTACCGTTCACTTGGAGAGACGCCGGTTATCATTGGCGAATGCGGAATCCCTATGGACATGAAGTGAGTCCCGACAGTTCGTTGCCCCGTGCGTTTCATACTGAACTCCATTTGCTAGCAAGAAGGAGGCTTTTGAGACCGACAGGTGGGACTGGCAGTTGAAGATGATGGATGCAATGATGACTGCGTTGGAACGTGCTTTGATCGGCTTCACGTGAGTGCTTCCATGCCCTTCGCCAGTCTCAGCGATAAGTGCACCCGTTCTCACCTCAACTGCCTCCTAGCCTGTGGAACTACAACCCGGACAACGACGACCACACGGGCGACGACTGGAATGGGGAGAACTTCTCTTGGTTCAGCCAGAAGCGTGCCCTGCCGTCTTCTTGGCTGGATCATAAGCAGACGTCACCCACGCTCGATAACGGCGGCCGCATCCTCCGCGCCGTAGTCCGACCATACCCAGCGAAGACTGCGGGCATACCTCTGCGCTTCGAATACGAGATCAATACCGGCGACTTCACGTACGAGTGGGTCGTCCCTGAGACAGGCGCAACAGCCTCCGTACCTGCACCTGGTTCGTCGCCTTCGGAGCCGAGCGTGTACAATCCACCTCGGACCGGGATGCCCGCTCTCAAGACAAACAAGACGCAGATATTCTTGCCGTGGCAGCTCGCGCAGGGGAGGAAGGTCGTCGTTCAAGGGCTCAGACAGGACGACCGGTGGACGTACGACGAGGCTCGGCAGACGCTCACCATCATTACGTCCGACAACGCTCCGGGGGCCGTCCATCGTGTGACGGTCAGCGTGGACCCGCTCCCAAAGCCGGTGTTCGTGGTGAACGACTTCTGGGACGACTTCCAGGGCCATGTGCTAGTGGCGGGCGCGATCTTCTCGATTATCGTGGCCTTCTTTATCTCCTGGCTGTTTTCGTAGATGACAGATGTCGACTGTCTGTCGTCGGACGCTGTGGATACCCAGTCCGCTAGATGCGTGAACATGCACTGGATCATAGAATATATCCTGCTATTGGCTTATCGGACACCTGCTGGACTGCGGTCGAAGCAATGCATGCTAACGGTTAGCTCGCGTTTGGACAACAGCGTTGAAGGTATGGTTCTTATCTCTTCCTTGACTAGTCTAGCTCCACACTGACCTTCTATTACATGTATCATAGGTAGCCCATATTGTGCGAGTACATCTGCTGTGACAGTGGAAACTCTCAGCGACATTAGGAAGACCTTCCTTGACCGGGTAGCTTCTCCGCTTCCGCTGAGTCGCAGACTGTTTATACCAGTCACAGCGGGCACCGTTGACCTCACGCCCAAAGATAACATGTTCCCTTGGTTTTAGACTCATGGATGTCTTGAATGACAGTACCACGGTAGACAGTTTCTAACTTACTGATTCCCTCTCCCTTCCTCTATCATCCACAGCGCACAGAAGTGAGAAACGACGGCAAGTAAGGAGCTAGAAGTCCTTTCCGCCATCCATGGTGCTACACTGCCTGACCTGCGAATGGAGGGCTACTTCGGATGTTGTACCGAACCACCTGCTGCGGAGCGGATCCTGTAACTGGTCAGTCTGTTTCTCGCATCCTTGGTTCGTGTTCCTGCGGCTCACACACAGCGCCTTCTGTGCCCGTCAGCTGGACATTGCGTGGTCGCGCATACGGTTGCGGCCGTCGCTCAAGCACTGAGACACGGTCGCTCAGTTTCCCTCCGCAATCTCCCACCAGGTACCTGCTGTCTCAGCTCCGTCAAACACGTACGTTTAATATGCCTCCGGGCGCGCGCAACAAGCTGGCTTCATGCTTGATTGAGCGGACGCGGGGCATATGCTGAGGAAAACCACCGACATCAACGATAACTCATGTCTTCCGGCAAGTAGTCTTATAAGCAGCCTTCTCGCCGAGTGAAGGCAACCCCATTTCCTATCTGGCCTACCTAGCATGCCTGCGGTCACGATCCCTTACGTGCCTCGCCATGTCGCCCCGCCGACGACTACTGAAGACCGTATGTCTCTTCTCTTTCTTGACAACTCCACTAACTATCGTACTCACCGCGGTCATCTTCGCAGTGGAATGGGCGGACCTGCCCATCGTAGACATCTCCAAAGCCCGCACGCCCGAAGGCCGCGCAGAGCTCGCCCCGCAGATGCACGACGCCATGCGCACGCACGGCTTCCTGTACATCGTGAATCACGGCCTCACTCAGGCCCAGGTACGTGCCTTCACACGAGACATACCCAGGTGACTGAATACTTACGTCCTCGCGGTGGGCCAGAACGACCGGATATTCGACATCGCCGACGTCCCTTTCACGCAGGTCCCGGAAGAGGAGAAGCTGAAGTACACGAGCTCGATCAAGGATTCCGGCTCGTATCGTGGCTACAAGTTCCGGCAGCTCTGGGTACGTATTCCGGTGTGCTGTGTCTGAACTGGGAGTCTCATGCCTGTACGTCAGGCCATTGAAGGACAAGTCCACGACCAAATCGAGCATTACCAATGTACGTGACTGCCAATTTATGTGTCTGTCCCGCACCAGACAGCTCACGATGCTATTGCGGGACAGTCTTCGAGCAGGAGAAGCACCCTGATGCCTTGCAACCATTGCTGCCCGAGATCCACGCATTCGCGGCACACAATCACTACAATGTCCTAATCCCGATCCTGCAGTACGTCCGCTCCTCCTCTGCTGGGATGCTGGGTTGATGCTTGTCCAGACTCCTTGCACGCGGGATGGATCTGCCCGAAGATACCTTCGTCAATGTGCATGGGTATGATTCTACTTCCGGATACAGTGCGTGCTGGCGGTCTCGACTCCGTCCTGACGATGCAGTGCTAATAACAGAACCATAGCACGGTTCATGAAATAGTAAGTCAGTTATTGGCATCGGTCTTCCGCCCGGGGCTATATCGTGGCACAGCTGGCCAAGGACAGAAGAGGAAGAGAGCAAGACCAAGAGTGTGTGGCTCAAGGGGCACACAGGTCCGCCGGTTGCTTCGGCATTGTCTCGTACCCAGAGATGCTCATGAACTTGCTCCAGACATCGGCACTATCACTATCCTCTGGAGTCAGCCTATCTCCGCCCTCCAAGTCATGTCACCGGACGGCAAGTGGCGTTGGGTCCGCCACGTCGACAATGCTTTGGTCTGTACTCCGAGCCTTCGAACGTCAGAGTAAGCACGGTACTGATACTGCCCTGGCTGCAGGTGATCAACATCGGCGACTCGATGGAGATGCTCACAGGGGGCTACTACAAGGCGACCATCCACCGCGTCATCCAACCTCCAGCGGACCAGCGCAACCTCGAGCGTCTCACGGTCTTCTACTTCACGATGGCCAAGGACGACACGAAGCTCGTGCCGTTCACCGAGAGCCCGAAGCTGCAGAAGGAGGGCGTGAAGCGGCGGATCGACGACGAACACGCGCCGACGATGGGCGAGTGGCGCAAGGGCATCATCAGGTCGTATGGCTTCACGAAGCTGCAGCGGAGGGACGACAAAATCGAGGAGGAGGTCGTGAACGGCATACTCGTGAAGCACTACAACTGATGCGGATATGAGATGTTCCGTGTATATCTGAGTAGGTAGACGCCTGTGCGATTGGACGCGAGTTGTGACCTCACGCCCGAGAAAGGTGTCAATGCCTACTTTGCCCTCTGCCCAGTTAAGGTGAGATGGTGTACACAACGGAGCTAAACATTGACGGGGAAGACGTACCTTCTGTGGCAAGAGTCCAGCATCTGTATACGTGATCGGGGGGGATGGCTTTCCAAGCCGGATGATGGAGTCGAGGAGATTGAAGCTCGGAACGAGACTTGCCGTAACCACAGGAGACCAAAGACAGAGCGAAGATAGCAGGAGTAGGGGATAACATTATAGCACGCTGTATTATACGACCTGCGCCAAATGCGTTACGCCACAAGGAGTGAAGGAACGGTCGCTGCGGACGCACCTTAGGAGCCAAGCTGACGATCTTCCCCCAACCCTTCATGCGCAGGTCCGCGCTGACCACTCCACCGATACGCGTGCCCAGCATCTCCCGTTTGTTGTTGAGCAGCACGGCGGCGTTGTCGTCGAAGCGGATGTAGCGGCCGTCTGGCCTGCGGACGGCCTTGCGTGTGCGGACGATGACAGCGCGGCGGACGTCTCCCTGACGGACCTTGGGCGCAGAGGCGGAAGCAGCCCCGGAGATGGGACGGGCGCGCTTGACGACGCAGACGATCTCGTCGCCGACGCTGCCCCAGCCGTTGTTGACCTTTTGCTTGAGGACGTTGACGCACTCGATGAGCAGCGCTCCCGAGTTGTCTATGACCTGCACATGCACTTTCAGTCTGCTGTAACGATACGTTCGAATAGTTGCGCACATTGAGCGTTCCCTTCAGGCCAATCATTCCGGGAGAGGAGGAGGAGAGAAGGACAGGAGGTCGAAAATGCGCTGGCAGGGGTAAGAAGCACGGTAAGTAGCGAGTAAGTAGCGAGTAAGGGGCAGTAAGCAGCGGATAAGGGGCAGTAAGCAAGATCGATAAGTAATCGGCCCTGAGTAAGTCCGAAAAGGTAATCGGCTAACGATTAGCCTAAGCGGCAGTAGGCGGCAGTGCGGGGTCCATTCCTGCTCTCGACGCCGAGTTCGTCCATTCCGCTCATCATCTGTTTCATCATCAGCCACAAATTATGGCGAGCAGACGGGGCTCATCCACTGTACTCCTCCCTGGGGGCCAGATCATGGCCACGTTCACCAAACACAGCGAGGACGACGAGGGTCTGCCGCACGCAACCAAGAAGTACGTTCTCTGCTCAGAACATACTCCGCGACGACTCGCATGCGATCGGCTCAAATCACAGGACAATGGCAGACCACCTCCGCAAGTTTGAGGCTCTGTAGGTGCTCGTGCCCCAGGACGCGACCCCCAATGCTTATTCGCCGTGCTCTCCAGCTTCAACATGACCCCGCAGCGGATGCGGATGATCGTCGAGGCCTTCAAGGAGTCGCTCGAGCAAGGGCTTGCCAAGAACGGCCAGATCGTCGTGAGTATCGTCGTATTGTTGCAGGGAAGAATGACGGTGCGATCAGTTGCGCGGAGGGTAGCCCATGATCCCCACATACGTCTTCGGCTGGCCGTCAGGAAAGGAGACAGGGATGTACCTCGCAGTGGACCTTGGTGAGTTCCATCTCTGCTTCTATGCCCCTAGCCCGGAATGCGGAGGGAACGGTCTCCATGAAGATGTTCCCCGAGTCCAACCCTCTGAGTCGTTCGGAGGCGGCGCGCATCGCTGCCCACACTTGCACTGCACCTCCTGCTGTCCAGGGGCCGCTACCTGCTGGTGTGCATCCCATGTACCGCTGTGACATCAAGACGATGAAGAGCAAATGGCGCAGTAGTGACGGTTCATGACTATGCGGCCATTCCTCCTGCCCTCTCGAGCGACGCCATTTCAGTCACTCGTCGCGGGTTAAGTGCGTTGAGATGGAACATGCATAATCCGTTGCGCATGCCGTGTCGACTGCATCTTGTACGATCCACCATATTGCAGTGGTACGGTTGGCACTAGAAGGCCCCACTACTGCATCTCGCCGCTCATGAAGCGATGTTCCCATATCGGCGTGCTCGTGACGCTCGACGGCCTCACACGGTTGAAGTCCAGAGGAACCCGTTACTGACCCTTCCTGTCAGGTGGTACGAACCTCCGTGTCTGCCTCGTCAAGCTCGAGGGCGGAGGTAAGTTCGAGATCACGCAAGCCAAGTACCGTCTCTCGGAAGAGCAGAAGCAAGAAGACGGCCAGAGGCTGTTCGATTTCTGCGCTGAGTGTCTGAAGGCATTCATCGACTCACATCAGGAGTCTGGGCTGATCCCGAAGGACGAAGTTCTTCCTCTCGGCTTCACGGTAGGTCGGTGCTCACAACGTACATGCGTCATGCTAACGCGCTTCCCAGTTCTCGTATCCATGCTCGTAAGTCGCGCGTCACCCAGCTCCGTTCGTGTCTGATCATCCGCAGACAAGAACGCATCGACCACGGCGTGCTCATCCGATGGACGAAGGGGTTCGGTGCCCCTAACACCGAGGGCCATGACGTCGTCGAGATGTTCCGCAAGGCGCTCGCGAAGAACGTACGTAACACATTGATCTCAGCGCGGTTTGATGAGGACCTCATGCGAGGACTCTGCGCAGTCCGTACCTGCGAGTGTGGTCGCCCTCACGTGCGACACGACCGGGACGCTCATTGCGTCGCACTACGTCAACCCCAAGACGCGGATCGCGTGCATCTTCGGGACGGGGTGCAATGCGGCGTACATGGAACGTGTTCGGGACATTCCCAAGATCGCGGAACTGGGAATTGACCCGGACACAGAGATGGCCATCAACTGCGAGTGGGTGCGTCGCGGCCGGTTCATGACTATAGTTGTCCTTAATCTGACGTCGATCGACAGGGCGCGTTCGATTCGTTCGAGCACGAGAACCTGCCGCGGACGAAGTACGACCAGATCATCGACGAGACGTCGAACAAGCCCGGCGAGCAAGCGTTCGAGAAGCTCATCTCCGGGCGGTACCTCGGCGAGATCCTGCGGTTAATCATCTGCGAGCTGATCGACGAGGGCGTGCTGTTCCTCGGGCAGAACACGTACAAAATCGAGATCCCGTACTCGCTCGACACTGCGTTCCTGAGTCTGATGGAGTCGGACCCCACCGACGAGCTGCTGATGATCATCGGGATCTTCAGCCACTTCTTTGCGCTGGAGACGACGCTGGCGGAGAGGCAATTCTTCAGGGCACTTGCGAAGCTGGTAGCGAGGAGGGCGGCGAGGCTGAGCGCGTGCGGGATTGCGGCGATTGTCAGCAAGATGGGCTACCTAGAGGAGGGATGTGCGGTCGGTGCGGATGGGTCATTGTACAACGTGCGTCTCTCTTCTTGGCCTCTTCCTCCATCTTTCTCCCTGTATTGGCTAGCAGGATGCATGCTGACATGCCTGGCATCGGTACAGAAATACCCAAAGTTTGCGGACCGGATACACGAGGGGCTGCAGGACATCTTTGGCGAGAAGGGAAAGTGAGTGACCGGTGTGGTGTTCTTTGATGCCCGGACGCTGACCGGACGACGCTCTCCCGCAGGAACATCGTGACATACCACGCGGAGGACGGGAGCGGTATCGGGAGTGCGATCGTCGCGGCGATGACGAAGGAGCGCAAGGACGCGAACATCTACCCCAACTATTGAGCGGGATCGTAAGCGGTGAGGCGGTGAGAGGGGGCCAGGAGGTTGGGTTGAATATTCGAAGATCAAAGTAATACACCGACGTCGTCATCCACCATGTATCCGTACGCGTACCGAGATCGCTGTCCTCCGACGTCTCTGATTGAATGCTTCTCCTGTACATATGCACATGTCTCATAGATGGACCATGGTTTTTTCTCCATTTCGTTTTGTACGTTGCCTGTGCGAGGCCCTGTTGGCTGTCGCTTCGGATTGTATGAGCTGTAGTAAATTCCGTTGGGAACGGTCTCTCAGCGGCCTGGCCACGCATCTCAATCTACCAAGGCGTTCGTCGATCTTGCTGGTCTGGGACAAGCGGCGTAGCGAGTGGCAGCGAGATCCCTTGCGTCTTCTGCAGGACGATCTTACATCACCCACTCGATCACCTTCCGGGCCTCCTCCCGCCGTCGCCGCACGACCTCCGCCACCTCCTCGCCCCACACCTCCTCTGGCCTCTTCCTCTCGAGCAGCACCTCCTTTAGATGCCGCTCCGCGTCCGCGAACTCGAACGCGGCGCAGTTCTCGAGCGACAGCGGCGCCTCGGGGTCCCAGCGGACGAGCGCAGCACGCTCGGGCACGGGGTGCGGGGGCCGCACGGAGCGGCCGCGGTGGATGTCGTCGAAGAGCATGCCGCAGTCGTCGTCGTCTAGCGGGAGTTTGCTGTGGGCTGAAGTCAGTGCGTGATGCAACGCAAGGAGTGCAGGGCCCACTCACTTGATCTGGCGCCCGAGGAACTTCTCCTCGCGCTTGTGCAGGTCGCGGTAGAGCCGCTCGTTGAACTTCTTGCGGCCCTTGATGGGGAGCGGGTTGCTGATCGGCTTGCCTGCGAGCTCGCACAGAATGTACGTCGCGATGTTCAGTCCGAAGATCGCCGGGAGCGGTCCTGCGAGTCGTCTGTCAGTGCGATGCACCGCGGCTAGATGTGAGCGGCAGACGTACCGAGCACGGGCAAGATGCGGACGCGGAAGTCGTCGAAGACCCCGAGCTCCTTGACGTTTCCCTTCTTGAACTCCTCTTCGGGCAGGGGGAGCAGCTTGACGTCGCCCGGGACCTCGGTGGAGTACACCACGGGGATGCCGGACGCGACGCCCTCGAGACGGAGGCGGCGACGTACGGCACGCGCGAGCGGGTCGTACAGCGTTAATGAGATGTCGCTGATCTGCACGCGTGTGGGGTCGCATTTTGCGCCCGAGCCCATGGAGGAGAAGATCTGCAGCGGGCAGACGCGTGAATATCTGCCTATAGAGGGGGAGGTTTGATGCAGCGAACCCTGATGTTGTTCTCGTGGCAATATTTGAGCAAGTCGACTTTCGTCGTGATGTTGTCGATAGCGTCTGCGGCGAGTGCGGACTATGAGCAACCAGCGATTACATAGCTCTGGGGACGCGCACCTATGACCCAGTCTGCGCCCTCTAGGAGGTCCCCGCCGGACTCTTTCCGCCAGAGCTCGATGCGCGCGTCGACCTCGACCACCCGCGAGATCTGCTTGAGTGTGCGCTCGATGCACTTGACCTTGGGAGTGCCCACGTCGGACAGGGTGGCTGTTGCGTGTCTGTTCAGCGACGAGAGAGTGACCTGATCGAAGTCGACCAAACGGATCTTCGCAACTCCTCTGCAAGGGTGTTAGGGAATGACAAGGTAGCATGGATAATCAACATACGATCTCGCAAGCATGACCGCTGCCCAGCTGCCCACGCCACCGCACCCTACGACGACGACCGAGCTCTTCCGGATACGCTCCATGCCCTCGTCCCCGAAGAACGCGTAGTTCCGCGCAAGCTGTTCCCGCACCAGCTCCTCGTCGTACTCAAGCGGCACGCCTCGCTGATGTGTTGAGCCTGGCAGTTGGATCACGTCGTCTTCGTCCTCATCTCCCGTGTGTCTTTGCTTTCCCTTCTGCCCGTCCCTCAACGATCGTCGGATCTCCTCGTCGAGCAGTTTTCTCTTTTGCTGTCTGGCATATTGCTGATATGCAGAAAAAGCAGAAGCTGTAAGCACCGAAGCCCCGAGGGCGGTAAGAATGAGCTGAGCACGGTGGGACTGGATTTCGAAAGACATAATTACCGGCGCTTCGCTCCTCCTCAGTCCTCCAGGAGCGTGACAGAGCCGATTTGTGACAATTATCACATGACCCAAGTAAGTTATGCTTCATTACAACGGTCACACACCTGTAAGTCGTCGGCAAGTCGGGGTTAACTAGTGGTTAACTTCCCCTACTCCTCCGACTCTGAGGCTCCTCCACCCGGCTTCCACCTCTCCACCTCTCCTCGGACGCTTCATAAGTACTCTATTGGACTTGCTAGTTCTATCGCTTGACCTCATACTCCCGCCGACTCTCACACAACTCGCATTTGTATCAGCATGGCGGCATACTTCTTTGCGTCACCGGTCGACGTCGATATCAGGCTAGAGGGCGAGGATGACAGGAAGAAGGTCGAGGTCAAGGCGGATAAGGAGAAGATGATCTCATGTCCTGTATACTATGACGGGGAGTCGATTGCTGGCCAGGTACGTTCCACGGGGCGCGTGCTGCGCAGTCCGCACGCAGGTCTCAAGTCGGCATAGGTAACGGTGCGCGTACGAGATGGGAAGAAGTTGGCGCATGAGGGTATCAAGGTTGAGTTTGTCGGCAGCATAGGTGCGTACGCAGTCCTGTCGTTGAGGAGCGACGCGTCTGAGCAGCGGCCGTACACGGGCAGAGCTCTTCTACGACCGCGGTCACCACCATGAGTTCCTATCCCTGTCACAAGAGCTAGCTGCGCCAGGGGAGATGCGACAGGCTCAGACGTTCGACTTTCTCTTCAAGAACGTGGAGAAGCAGTTCGAGAGCTACCATGGCATCAACGTCAAGCTCAGGTGCGCAGCCGCGCAATGCCACATCTACAGAGGTCGCTGACCCGCACCTAGATACTTCATCAAGGTTACCATCTCGCGGAGAATAGCAGACGTGACCAAGGAGAAGGACCTATGGGTGCACTCATACCGTATGCCCCCAGACAGCAACAACTCGATCAAGATGGAGGTCGGGATTGAAGACTGTCTGCACATTGAGTTCGAGTACAACAAGTCCAAGTGCGTATGCTCCTTCCCCTCCCTTGAGCTTCCGCTTTCCGTCCCCATACCCCTACACGGCCGGTCTCAGTGACCTACTCCTCTTACGCGACAAACTGAACGACGCGCTGTACAGGTACCACCTGAAGGACGTCATCGTCGGCAAGATCTACTTCCTGCTCGTGCGCATTAAGATCAAGCACATGGAGCTCTCCATCATCCGCCGCGAGACGACCGGCTCGCCGCCGAACCAATACAATGAGAGCGAGACGATCACTAAGTTCGAGATCATGGACGGTGCCCCCGTGCGAGGTGCGCTTCCTTCTTACCTCTCGCACCCGGGAGACGTGAGTGACCGCATGCCTCACTTCGCCAGGCGAGACGATCCCCATACGGCTGTTCCTGGGTGGGTTCGAGCTCACGCCGACGTTCCGCGACGTGAACAAGAAGTTCAGCACGCGATATTACCTCAACCTCGTCCTCATAGACGAGGAGAACCGGCGATACTTCAAGCAGCAGGTGCGTATCCCCGGCTGTCGCATACTGTGCATCTGCAGACTGACATTCCACCGCGTCCTGCAGGAGATCACCATCTTCAGGATACCAGAAGTGCGTCCTCCATCCTTGCCACCTGACCACGAATCGTGCTGATGACACACCTTGCAGAACTGATTCGGACCTCTGTACTATCATACTGTTTGTTTATTCTTCGGATTTATAGCATCGCTTTCTGCTTCCTCGAGGCTCTTGACTCGTCTAGCTCCTTTTGTACCAGCGCCACCGCAGGAAGTCACCATCTTCCGAATTCCAGAAGTGCTAAGTAGGTCCTAACTTACCGCTTGACCCCAAGGACCCGTGCTGATGACGTATCTCGCAGAACTAAGTGCTGCTGGGGCAGTACGTTGCCCTAGTCGCCCGTTAGCGGCCTCGTACGCCGTCCAACATGCACGTACCGCAAAGCGCTCTGCATGATCACCTAACCACTGCACGGTGCCCTTTCAGGTTGTGTCATTGCCGTCCCATGATGACTGAATCTTCTCGGTCCCGCCGAGTATTTCGGTCTGGCTCTCGTCCTCGACCCGGTCTCCACCATCCTATTCGCACATGAGTGCGGTTGCCCGCAGATCCATCCCGCTACGTTGTAGCATCAACTTCGCGCTGGACTCTGCGGCTACTTGTAGTGTCAACACTCTTCACGAGAGACCATACCGGAAAAGCGGCGGAAGCTATGGGAGGTAGTTATGATACACGTAAGTCAAAGTGGGCACTCGTAGAGCCTGTCTGACATGACTGAGTCGGGGTCGTGGATGAGGAGGGTTAAGAGCAAGACCGTTTAGGCGCTTATATATACTAGACCGCGGCCACAGGAGTGCCTAGATAAGTTTGATGGAGCGCTTCGCGTTCACACAAGTTCCTCTTGAGGTACCACTCGGCTCCGTTCGGACACATGCTTGCGGACGCAGAAGTCGGCTCAGACGAGACGTACGACGGCGTACCCGATGGTGGAGATGCACGGGGACTGGGCTGAAGATTTCGGGCTACTCCTTACATACATCTATAATCCTGCGTGAGTGAGTGAGTATTGTGATGCTCGTGCGCGATTGATGTTGCTCACTGGATCTCGTGCACCGGAAACATGGCAACATTGGATCAACGGATCATCGTCACAAGGCGTCATTTTTGTTGAACTAAATACTTTCTCAGGCTGCTCGGGCCGCGCAAGTTCGACTTTCACTGCTTAGTAGCACTCCTCACTGCGGGAAGTAAACGCGCTTTAAAAAGGTGCATAGTGCGTTGTTTATATCAACGTCAAAATCGTGTCTTTTAGCTGTTCTCAACACTGAAAACAGAACAGTGAAAGTGCGAACTTTCACACTCCTTTTCAATGATCAAAGCACTGTTTTTACAGTGTCGGAGACAGTGTTTCACCTGTGTTTGCGACCGTCCCTGGTATCTTCAATGGGTGTTTTCTCAACAAAATTAGCATGGACGATATCCAGGAGGACGCCCGGGCTCAGGTGGGCACCCACGGCAAAACAGTATCCCAGCTCAGGTTGCCCTCGTACAGCCTCGAACTTCAGCGCAGGCATCGACCTGAGATGAACAGTAGCAGGGAGGAAAGTGGAGTTTGCCACTAAGCCAATCG
>ML211076.1:0-76464 GCA_004369055.1 Polyporus arcularius HHB13444 | reverse complement strand
CCAGGCCATGTCTCCTCGGACATATCTGGTCTATCTGGACTGCGTATGTGCTCAGTGTTCTCAACACTCGGATGCACCACTGACTAACCAACGGTTTTGTGACGACAGCATAATCCACTCCCTGTCTGGGGCACGAAACCATGGCACGGCTTCACCATATATCCAATTGGACTGTCCCTCCGCGCGGCTAACGAGGACGAATGCCTTACTCCCGAGATGTGCACCCCGATCTTCCCCAATGACAGTCATCCGGAGCACCGTGTTCCCATACGGACCGAACCCCCCTTCCCCTTTGACAAGTGCTTCCTCTGGTCCGCGGCCGATATAGACATTCGCGTCTGCCCGCGAGCAGAGGGATTTGAACTCAAGAAGGCCACTCGCCTACCGACTCGCCCTGTGAATGAACAAAGGCGGTGGCTCCAGTATGAGGAGGAGGACCGGGTCCGACAGCGTACTGCACAAGAAGCGCGTCAGCCCGAGCTTCATACCGACTCAAGTGCTCAAGACGGCACGAATTCTGTGTCTACGAGGAAGTCAGCCTATTCCGGCAGCATCATCGCATCAACCGATTCTTTCGATACGGCTGCAGAGATGGCGCGCCGCTTTGCGGACCCGGAAGAGACCCCGGAGATTCATCCGCTCTGTCACCTGTGGTGCGATGTGGCTGCCAATCTCAAGCAAGACGACATTCCGAGCCCCGCTGACCTGTTCGAGGAGCGCGACACAATTGTTCGGTGAGTCTCAAACATCCCACATCAACTGTGCATGAGACTGACTTCGCTGTCAGCATCATCCGAGAGGCCAGGAGTCGAGATCCGAATCTTCCCCCGCTGCCAGTACCACATAGATACGGCAGCACAGGGTCGCTCTCATCGGTGCCATCCCTCGTGTCCTCGCAAGACTCAGAGCTAGTCACGCAGCCAGGCTCAAAGCCAGACTCGACGCCAGACTCGACACCAGACTCTCAACCGGATACAAAACCAAGACGTGAGCAGGCTTCTCCCCTATTTGCGGTCCATGTCGTAGTGATTGACTATCATTGTGCTGTATTCCTGATCAGGCTTTCGCCCATCCAAATTGCTACGCAAGGCCGGATTTCACGTACGGAGTCTGTTCCGTATGCCCTACATCGTCGTGTGGCCATGAATGCAGCGCGTCCTATCACTCCTCCGATCATCACAGCGGGTACATAGTGGATCAGTCACTCGTGCCGCTCCCGTTGTGGCGTCCCGAAGCCATCATCAACATGTTCTTGACGCATATCTGACGACCAATTTGTTGTCATTGTCTGCCGTGCACAAACTTGCGCGTCCTGCGAGTCGATGTCGTGTTCTGAATTGGACAGCAGTGACGAGTAAGTACGTTCCTAGAGAGTCCCCACCATGCGCAGGGTTGCTGAGAAGTGAGATGCTCATTGTGTGGGAGGAGGCTAGGTGCTTGCCATTCGCAGCGGCTGCGCAGGTCAAGTTGAACATGTCCTCGGAGGACGTTGGACGAAGCGTGTTCGCGTGTGATCGAGGGCGCTCGACACGGTCCGGCTACTCCGCCAGGGGCCCGGAGCCGCCGCAGACGCGTCTTGCTCTATTCCAGCTCTTCTCGTCCGAGTCTCTTCTCTCGCTCTCTCGACTTGCCGCTACATAGCCTCGATCTGCTCCGCGTACATGACCTGCGTTAATTTTTCCAAACTATGTGAGAACAAGGCGTTTCAATGTCATCATGGCGACGCGCTCACTTAAGTACGCGCTTTTGTCTTTGTGCCCGCTATGTCCCAGCTATAGTCTTTGCGGAGGTCGCCTTCTCGCATCATGAAGAAGGTGACATCCCCTGCTCGAGTCCCCTCTTCTGTCAACACTGCAGCCTTGCACCATCTCCTGCGCCATCCTCAGCTGTGAGCCTCGCCATTCAAGCTGCCTAATCGTCCATCATCCGACACAGGTTCAAGTTCAAGATGCCAAATGCGATTTATATGCCTAGGGAGGACGCGTTTGCGGTTATCCGCATGGATCCCGTGGCAATGGTACGACACTTGAACGATACTGAGGCGCTCCGAGCGGCAGAAGCCTTGGTCCCTCGCTCGTATCTTGTCTACGTCCACACGGTATGTCTCCTCCCCACTCGCAAGTTTCATTGACGGACTCATAAATATGTCATCACAGCACCATACGCTCCCTGTCTGGGGTCCGAAGCCATGGTACAGCTTCAACATATATCTCGTTGGACCGTGCCTCCCAACCCCGAACCAGGAAGAGTGCGTAACACCCGATATGTGCGTACCCATCTTCCCCAACACCAGTCATCCGGAAGGCCGTATTCCTGTACGAACGGAGCCCCCGTTTCCCTACGACAACTGCTTCATCTGGTCCTTGCCTAGCCTGGAAATTCGTGTCTGCCCTCGAACAGAGGGATTCGATTGGGACGAGACCACCCGACTGCCCACAGGACCCGTGGATGAGCGCTCGCGTTGGCTCGACTATGAGGGGGAAGATCGAGTTCGGCAGCATACCGCACGACAAGCGCGTCAGCAGTCCGACGTTGTCCCTGTCCCCAATCCGCACACCTCGAACCAAGTATCGCAGTCGCATCCCACTCCTCCTGTCGACCGTACTCATCGCGCCGAAACCGCCATTTCTCCACGTGCTGAAGATGAGACAAGCTCCATATCTGCGGGCAAGTCGGCTTATTCTTGCAGTATGATCGCATCGACGGATTCCATCGACTCGATGACGGAGCTGGAGCGCCTCTTTGCGGACCCGGAGGAGAGCCCGGAGCTGCACCCGCTCTGCCACCTCTGGTGCGACCTCTCTACCACCATCAAGCAAGACGGGATCCCGAGCCCCCTGCTTTTCTTCGAGGAGCGCGATGCGATCATTCGGTGAGTGGTTCTACAGGCTCCACGCTCATGGGCCATATCGTTCCTGCCTATCACTCACTGCGCTGTCAGGATCATCCGAGAGGCCAGGGCTCGAGATCCCACTCTTCCTCGGTTGTCAGTACCCGAAGATCTAGGCAGCACAACATCGGTAGGATCCCGCGAGTGGGGCGAAGACTCCGAGCCAGATCCCGAGCCCGTGTTGAAGCCCAAACGTGAGTCTGCCCCTTCCTGCACATTCATCCCGGGACTGAGCATGGCTGGGTGATAAGGCTTCCGCCCGTGTAAGTTGCTGCGCAAGGTCGGCGCGCACATCCAGCATCTATTTCGTATACCATACATCCTCGTGTGGCCATGAGCACGCAACAATTTTGATGTCTATGCATTGTGCTCGTTTCGCATAGGAAGTGCGAGCAACCGCTCGTGCTCCTCCCGCTCCCATTGTTGCGTCCCGCGCCGTCAGTATCAAGTGTTGTGCACGTGTAACGCGCTTTGTTTTTCTCCACATCATGCCCTCGCGTCGGTATTGTGGACGGGCCGGTGGAGAGCCTAGAGTTTTACCGCTCTGCCACAGGTTCTGGACCGACGTCGCCGTCCACATCAAGCACCTACTTGAAGAACACGACGGGATCGTCCGGTGAGGCTGCATACGTAGGATTATTGGCATCTACATGCGTCGCTTGGCCCGGCCCTCTGTTATCGCGCGGCGCCTTGCGTACGCTGGAACCGACATCAGGACCTATCACGACTCACCAAACGCATGGTCCGCGGACCGCGGACCGCGGCATGGAAAATTTGGATGGAGAGTCGCAGGAGGAACACCGACCAAATGTATGGCATGGGCGCCGGCGCGACAACCCAAGTCTCACGAGCCTGTTGTCAGGGTGTTCTTCACAAAAACTGTGAGGACGGAGAGGAGGCCAGAATCATCCTTTGCCCCGGATCTGCGCGTCCCCTGCCCAGACACTCCTTCCGCAAGACACTCATTCACTCACTGTCTCTAACAAAATGAGGGCGTACGCTGTACTTGCTGCGCTTGCTGCTGGTGAGTGAGGTTTGTTGCGCCTGCATCGTGTAACATACTCACTCAGACCTGGCTGCAGTTGCCGCAGCAGAGACCACCCTTTTCATCCCCGGCTTCGACCCGCAGCAGATCACTGCAGATGTCGAGGGGGTGGACGCGTCGGGCCATACGACCTACCGCTTCGGACCGGGTCTGACGAGCGGGTCGTTCACCGAAGTACCTGGTATCGAAGGTTCCGGTGAGCATGCTCTTTCCCCGGTCCCGTTGAGAGGTCAGCGCGGCGTAGTAGGCTCACGGACTCGGATTGTACCTTCAAGCTACGCTCGTCGCAGGAGCCACCGACGCACACGTCGTATGGAACAACCCGGAGCTCGGCATCTCTATCTCGGAAGACTGTGGCATCTCCGGCGGCACCGCGCTCTGCACAGTCGTCGCGTTCGCGGAAGGGTCACTCCAGTCCGACACCATCACCGAGCCTGCGTCTGGTTTCGTGGTGCAGGGAAACGCGGCGACGCCGACGGGTGCTCCTTCAAGCTCCAGTACGGGCACGACCCCGTCCGCAGGCTCCGCTCTTACTTCGGGCCCTTCCGCAACGAGCTCAGGCGCGTCTCCGACCCAGACCGGGAAGGACAACAGTGTGGCAGCAATGGGCTCGTCGATGGTCCTTTCGTTGGGTGTTGCTGGCTTGGTGTCTGCTTTCTTCCTTTGAGCGTCGGGGTGATCATGAGGCTTCACAAGGTTACTTATCGCGCTTGTTTGTCTCCACTGTGGAATACGTACATACTTAGTAGATGCACTCGACGTTACCCGGCCCGACGTTTAAGGAATTAGCTAGTGCCCACCAAATAACGTCGGATACGAGGACGTACACGTGGCAGCGGGGAGATCTACAGAGGTTAAAAGCTCGGTATCGAGTCGTAGCAAAGTCGTAGTGTACATTTGTACATCAGCTCAGTTGCAGTCGTGATAGCAACCAAAGTGACGAGTACAACATGACACATAGCATTAGGTTGATAAGGCTACAGAAAGCGTGCAAGTAGGCATGAAACACTACACAAAACGTACAGGATCGTGAATGCGTGAAGTCCGTCAAGGAATCGTGACTTGCAACTAGTAAGTACTTTTCACAAGAAAAGCATGGGAAGAGGAGCAAGTGGGGTCAATGCGAGCAGGTCCGAGCTCGAGTCCATGTCATGGCAATCGGGGATGTAGTGGGGATGAGATATGAGAGATGGGAACTCAGCAGAGGCTGAGTGCGACCGCGACGACAGCACCGACGACCGCCGCGGCGTACTGCGTACACCCGAAGACGGCCGAGGTCGCGCCGTTCGAGCCGCTGTCCAGGATGCCGCCCTGCTCCCCGAAAGTGACGTTCTGCGGGATCGACGAGTTCACGCACTGGCCGCCCTCGATGTCGAGGTTCATAAGGTCTGAATATATATGCGCGTCAGAAATGAATCAAAGGGGAGCAGCAGGAGGGACGTACCCTCAGCGGTGCGGTAGAAGAAGTAGGTGCCGTTCTTGACGTTCTTGAACGGGCTCGTATCGTACGGAATCTTGTCGTCCGAATCCGTCGCGGAGGTGTTGCGGATGAAAATGCACGCGATGTTGTTCGGGAACTGCTGTGCGATCTGGGGGTATGCGGAGAGCAGCGTGGACGAAGAGGTGTCACCGACGAGCACTGCGGGGAGTGTTAGTGTCGTGAACGTAGGGACTACAACGACTGGGGAAGCGACGTACCGAATTTGCGTCGAGGGAAGGTCTGGAACAACTTGAGAAGGCTGTTCTGGCGGGCGTCCAAGACCTGAGACGGTTCCGTGAGGTTGATGGGACGCATTTCGAGCGAGCCGAGCGGGAAGTTGCTGAAGAGGTAGTCAACGTATGTGCGCGTCAACTCGACGGGGGTGGTCGTGTCGTAGTGGAAGGCCGCAGACGTGAGGCTCTTCGCCCACTTTGCGAATAGTTCGGGGACACCGGGAACGTTCACGTAGGGCTGGACGAAGGAGTTGAACAGGCCCTGGTTGGGTACGTACACCTTGGTGATGCGCATAACGTCGTCGATGTCAGACACGATGGAGATACCCGTCGAGGGCACGAGGATGACGGTGCCGTTGCCAGGCCCGGTGACGTTCAACAGGCCGGTCTGGACGACTTGTACCGAAGTGCTGCTGTTGTCGGGGAGACCTGGAACGGTGACGAACTGGTCGAATTCGCCGAAGTCATCCGCGGTCTGAAGCCGGATGCCAGACGAGTTGGTGATGCTGGAGCCGTTGGCGAAGACAAGCGCAGTGAGGTTTGCCTTGGGGATCGGAATTGACGCGAGGTCCTGCGTGCGGTTCTGAAGCAGCTGTTGCTGCGTGGAGTTGAGGTCGTTTGTCGACAGGCCATCAATCAGCGAGTCCAAGTCGGATGTGCTGATGTTCGGAAGCTTGTACGCTAGACCGTAGAAACGCAAGTTCCAGCTGTAGGAACATGAGCAAACGCATTCGAAGAGGTCGAACGTTCGGTTGACTTACTTGCCGGAGTAGTTGGCATATGAGGGGATGAGGAGTCCAGACGCGGACACATTGCTCAAATCGTTCCCGTCGTTAACCCCGATCTTCTTCTCGATGTCACTCAAGCTTGGCCATCCGCCGAGAATGGCTAAGGACGGACACCTGTCAGTACTTGGAGCTTCATTGGCGTGCGGTTATCCACTCACTAGGCAATGCCGAAGCGACAGCTCCTGTCGCACTCGAGAACACCGACTCGATGGTTGACGCAACCTGCGGTGCAGGTACGGGCTCCGGGGTTGGAGCAGGCGCAGGGGCCGCGATGGGCGCGGGGCTCGCGGCGGCGAGGACGGCGAGCGAGAGCGCGAGGAGAGAGGGAGGGAGGGCGAGCATGGCGGTAGGCGGTTCCGCTAGTGGAGGAAGGCACAGCTGAGCCTTGGCGGACTTCTTGGCGGATTTTATGGGTCGGTGAAACGCGCAGGACGCGGTTGCGACACTGTGGAGACTCTGGAGAGAGACCGCGTGCAGTGACGTCAGTCGCCTCCCGTCATCCTGCAAGGTCCGCAGAGATCACTGTTCGAGGTACAGCTGACTCTTTCTGGGAGCATCCAGACCTATGGAGGCTTCACGCGTAGGGGACATGAGGGCCATGACGGTTTCCTGACTCCAAGGCCCCACCCATGTTTCTCTGGCAACGCGCGCGGGAGAGCGGTCTTGAACATCTCTTATTGCATAAAAGATCAGCAACTTGAGTGTAACTTGGAAAAACAAGTCGCTGCGGGGCTGGCGAATCGGTCGGTCAAGGACATGAAGAGCGGTTGCAGTGGTGTTGGAGGAGGAGAGGAAGTTGAACGGAGTTGAACACGGCGTGGGACAAACACGACACGTCATTGTCACGTGGGCGTGATGATGCGCGCTCATTGACCTGCTCAGATCTCGCGCCGCAACTTCTAAGTAGTACTCCTCGCCGCCAGACGGTTAGGAGCGGAGATGCAAGGTAGTATCACAGGGCCGCCCGAGTACAGTACGATGCCCGCCGACAGATCGGACGTGAAGTCATTGGGCATCTACTCATCGAGTGACGGACATTGAGCGTATATCAAGGCTCGAGCGCATCATAAGATGGGTATGGAAGATAGCGGGGAAGGAGACGGGCAGTCATCCCAACATTCAAGTATAACTGGGGGTATTAGAAGAGATATGGGAGGGAGTGTATGTACGATGGCCGCGAGCCTGTCACGTCCCTCCGCAGCGCTTGGACGGAGGGCAGGATCATCGACGCGTAGCGTCTCGAGAAGCGCGTCTATCTCGGACACAGTGGACTGGTGGACACGTTTCAGCGCAGCTCCAAGAGCAGGTAGAATGTCAGGGTAGAGCTACTGACCTCGAAATCAGAGAAGCTGTGTGCAAGCTGCCAGACGTCAACTTTGAAAGGATCATAGGGACCGCTTGCGACCTCGGGAGGCATGTCTTTCGCGTAGTTGTCCCATGGAAGCCCTGTAAGACGACGCTCCTCCTCGGGCGTATGCGGTGGAAACTCGTGAGCGGTCTCAAAGTCGTTGATGAAGACTCGCGGGCGACAAATCGGCACCTTCATTGCCGTCAGAGACTCCGGATGCCATGGCACCAAGTAGTTTTCCTTGTCTGCATCCTTAGAAAGTGGTGAACAATCAGGTCAAGAATAACAGTCGCAGCGGGAAGGACTTACCCTATGTGCTATTCCGAGACTGTGCAGGAATGCAAGTGCCTGGAACAACGGGTTCGGCACGACTCGAGGACCGCCATGAAAGAATGTGTCGTACCTCCAGAGCCTGTAAAATCATATCCACAATAACTCCGACAGAGTTCTTGGCCCACGCTCCGTAGGCGTAACTCATAGTGTACCCAATAAACGGGAACACGGCGAACGTGATGTCCTCAATCTCGAGCTCGGCCCATAGTGGCACGGCGTGATTCTCAGTGAGCAAGCTGATGTCTCCGCGGGCTATCTTGCGAAGAATCCGCATGTGCTCCTTCCCCTCGTCATGCATTGACACGGCGCGGATCGCGACGTTGTGACCTTCCCGCGTCGTTCCCATGTAAATTATATTGTTCTGTATATCACTTTGTGAGTCAAGGTGCGTGCAGGTCCGACAGGATAGACGGCTCACGCGTGCCGAGTATTTGCGCAGCCAGACGATCCAATTATCCCGTACAGGCGACACGTACGCGAACCCGCTGGAGAGCAGCACGTGCTCCTTGTTTGCTCTCTGGTACAATGAGTCGTGCCCCCAGAGTTCTATCCCTGCTTCACTGAATTGAGCGCGGAGGGGATCCCAGGTAGAGCTCTCGTCCTCTGACACTCTCCAAGCAGAGAGGCTCGGAGGTAGCTGTATCATGCCATGTCAGATGCGGTCGAGCCGGCCTGAGTCTAGAGTAGTTACGAGCCTTTTCGCGCTGCTCCGCACGATCAGGGATAGCAGATTTTCCAGCGGCCGTTCGTGAGCGAACACGCGACCATGTTGTAGCCACTGTCCCGATCGCTGTGGCGGTGGCGGCGAGAATGAGTGCTATCCGGATGTTGTTGTCCAGCACTGACATGAAAGGCACTGCGTAAGGAGTCAAGTAGGCAGCCGCACGTCTCGAACGGTCCTGGGTCTGGTTCAAGCTCGAGACGAGTGACCAGGAAGTCCAATGTTCAACGTTCAACTCAGCCGTGGTGATCAATTTGTCATGTGATCGTGGAAGTCCGATATTGCTACCGCGGTGAGTGTAACTCACCTTGAAGTCCTTGAGACGAAGTATCCTGACAGCAGTCCACGAAGGGACCAACCAATGGCCGTACGACCTGTTGACATAGTCTTCCCGAAGACCTGGGAGGAGCTTGTGCGCATGCCAGAGCTCCGGACCGCCAAAGTGTTATACCGGGCCACAGGCGGATACAGGGTGGTCTACAGGCTGGCTCCCGGTGTGGTCTTGAAGCACGGTGGCGAGTTTGGGGATGAGATCCTCTGTATGAGGGTTGCACAAGCAGCCGGCCTCCCGGTGCCGAGCGTCATCCATCATCCGGGTTCCCTTGATATCAGGTACGTGAGCGCAAATGAACAAATTCCATATTTTGCAGTGTGACTGACGTGGCGGTTATGAATGTAGGGTTCCCTGGAGCTTTCATCCGCCCAGCAACGTCTGGTACTTCTGCATGGAGGAAGTCCCAGGTGTCCCGCTCAACACAGTAGTAGATCACTTGTCCGACGACAAGCTGTCTGCTCTTGCCTCTCAGCTCAGGAACTTCCTTAATCTGCTTTCGAAGGTTGAGCATAAAGGCACGATTGGGTCGGTTGATGGCGGAGCCTTCCGGACTCTCATGGCTCCCCCGTACTCCCAACCTGACCACCCTTTCCAAAGTGTGGCTGAATTCAACAGCTTCCTCGGCGAACTCTACAGCCTATGCGTCCTTCCGCCTGCTCGTATAGCAGAAGACACCTCTCGTCTCCCCACAGATGATGAGATCCGTTTCACCCATGGCGACCTCGTCCCGAAGAACATCATGGTCGACGCCGACGGTGAACGTATCACCGGAATCATCGACTGGGGCAACTCCGGCTTCTACCCCTCCTACTGGGAGTACTGCCGCATGCACCACTCCTCGACGCCGGGCTGGGAGAAGATCCTTAGGATGGTGTTTCCGGAGCCGAGGCGGCAGGCAGAGATCGACGCCGTTCGGGCGATCCTCTACACGTTCAGCATCAATCTCTGAGTAGTCCTACGCGTCCGCGACATACGTATTGGCTCAGGCTGCACCATACCCAGACGTGATACGAGCTCGCGTCTCCAACGCCTGCGCGCACCGTCTCGCATCGCGCCCGCATACCAAACATCTCGATTGATGCTGTGCCTTCCTTGTGCTAGTTGGTCCTTCAATGTATTCGGACTTACCCCGGAATAATGAGAATAGTACCATCAGTATTCACGGACGTCCGGGGTCCGGAAGCACGCGTGATTTTCCGAGATGCGGCATTCTGGGACCTATGTGTACCGCTACGTCTGTCTCATGTTCGCAACGCGAGTTCTTCGAGTGCAAGTCGTCCATGATGCCGTGAGCGGTCAGAAGATCCACTGGCTCGGGATCTTTCAGCGAAATCAGCAAAGCGTCGATCCCGGGGATGTTATTCTAGCGATCACAAATAATCCGCTGGATCAGCATTTGACGGCGATGAAATGAACGAATTTGACGCACCGTGAAGTCTGGCCGTCTTGGCCACATATCGTAAGAGCAAGAAACATTCACTCTGGAGCGGCGATCACAGGTGGAATGAGAAGAGACTGTGGCGGAAGCGACGCGACCGCCTCAACGAGCTTGCTCAGTGCTTCATGCGAACTCGGCCGCGATGAAGCATCTGGGCATCGCATTGCCTCCATGACGTTGTCGATCGATGGGACTGTAGTCTGCAGTCGCGTCAGCTCAGCTGAAGCGCTACTGAACAGGAAGCCAAGACGTACTGTCAAATCTACAAAACTGATCGCTAGCTGCCAAACGTCCAGCTTGAACGGATCGTACGGCGCATCTGAGAGAAGCTCGGGAGGATTTACTCTTCCGTACTTCTCCGCTGGAAAAGAACCGCCGGAGGGGAGACCGACACAAACGCGCTTCTCCCACGGCACTTTGGGAGGGAAGTATACCGCAGTTTCGAAGTCGGTCAGGTACACCCTCGGACGGGTGACTGCAATTCGATTCATCGCCAAGGACTCTGGCTGGAACTGCACAAGGAAATTGTCCCTGAAGGCATCCTGGAGCGGCGTGAGTGACGTCGTACTCGAAGTGCGATTAGAACTACTATGTACCTTGTGCGCGACGCCGACATAATGAATAAACTCCAGCGCCTGGAATGTCCGTCGTCAGTATTTAAGCGAATGAACCCGGTCCGACTTGGTCTAGTGACTTACCTCGACACACTGCATGAACATGTCTACGATGTCGCCTACTGAATTCTTCGCCCACGACATGGGGCCGTACGCAACAAACACCGAGAACCCGATCTTGGGGAAGATTCCAAAAGTTATGTTGTCGTACTTGATGAGCTCAAATAGCGGGATCGCGTGATTGCGGTCAACGACACTGTAGTGTCTGCGTGAGAGGAGCTTCAGAATCTCAACGTGACTTTTGCCATGCGACCCAACAGCAAGCACGCGGATGACTACGTCACGCCCGTCTGCTGCCCGAGCTGCCCAGCAAAGAGGATTCTGCGGTTTGATGTGAGCGATGTTTGGGGCATAGTGGTTCAGCATGCCGGCGCACCGCATAATCAAACTCCTTTAGCTTCTGATAGCTGCTGGTACCGTCCGAGGAATCCCAACCACGTTGCAGCGACGCATACCCGAAGCCGTTGCACACCAGCTCCCCGCCAGGGTCCGTTTGCAGGTAAGCATACTCAACCGGCCAGAATGTGTACCCGCGTGATTTGAAGAAGCGACGCAGCTGTCCCCATAACCGCTCGTCGAGCTTACCAGAGAGGTCAGTGGCTTTCCCTGGAGTGCGCCACGCGATGAGGTCAGCGGGAAGCTGCACCGCGATGTTTGTTAGCAAATGTGAGACACAGTCCGCTTGACGCACTCAGTGCACACCTTGTCGCGTTCCTCTCGCTTATTGATACCTGACCAGACCTTTCGAAGGGTTCCAAGCATCCCGGCCACGAGCGAGGATTGCTTGCGCGTAGTGTAGTGTTGTCCGTTTGAAGCCGTGAAACGAGAAGTCGAGGGTGCTGAACTGTTGAGTAAGCCTAGCTCCAAGTCTGTAGCCTCAAAGTCTCATGATGACCACGAACTACTGCGTTCTTCCCGTGGCCGTTGGAAGCGCGTCCGCGGATCTGTCCACAGATGTGCACTCAGTCCTACTCAGTCTCCGGCGGATGATAAGGTTGGAAACAAGGAACAAATACAGCCAAACACGGCAGGATAAGCACCATGAGGCGCTTAGCAGGACGAAAAGCTTCCTGTGAATTACACGGTGAGTAGTACAGTATCACCGTCTGCTTGAGCTCAGCTTCACTGCCATCTACGAAGGCGCCATCCATGGCCGCACGACCAGTTGACATGGTTTTTCCCAAGTCCTGGGCGGAATTCAAACGCATGCGACAGCTCCAGACCGCCAATATATTGTATCAGGGCTTGGGCGGGTACAGGATGGTCTATGGGCTCGCTCCCGGTGTGATTATGAAGCACGGCGGCGAGTTCGGGGACGAGATACTCTGCATGAGGGCTGCTCAAGCAGCGGGTCTCCCAGTGCCGAGTGTCATCCATCATCCGGGTGTTATTGATGCTGTCAGGTACGTGCGCACGCGTCCAACTTTCAGCAGCTTTTTGACGCGGCGGCCATGATCTTAGGGTGCCCTGGAGTTACGATGCGCCCGTCAACGTCTGGTACTTCTGTATGGAGGAAGTCCCAGGTGTCCAGCTCGACACAGTGGTAGATCAGTTGTCCGACGACAAGCTGGCTGCCCTTGCCTCTCAGATTAAGAGGTATCTCGACCTTCTTGCTCGCGTCGAGCATATGGGCACGATCGGGTCGGTTGACGGCGGAGCCTTCCAGACTCTCCTTGTCCCTCCATGGCGCCAACCTAAGCACCCTTTCCGGAGCGTCGCTGAATTCAACAGCTTTCTCGGCGCACTCTACGCTTCATGCGGTCACTCACCTGGGCGTGTCTCCGCGGACATGTCCCGTCTCCCTACGGACGACTCGATCCGTTTCACTCATGGGGATCTCGTTCCCAAGAACATCATGGTCGACGCTGATGGTGAACATATCACCGGAATAATCGACTGGGGCAATGCCGGTTTCTATCCTTCCTATTGGGAGTACTCCCGCATGCACGACGCCAACTTCTGCACGCTGGGTTGGGAGAAGATCCTAGGGATGGTCTTTCCGGAGCCGAGGCGGCAGACAGAGATCGGCACCGTTCGGACGATTCTCTTGACGATCGAGGATCACCTTTGAGGACTCCTCGGCGTCCGCGACATCTTGGCTTCACCATACCCGGACGTGATACGACCACGCGTCAACCCCTCACACAGCGTCCAGTAGTGCCCGCATACCCAACCTCTCAGGTCATGTCATACCTTCCTGACATATCATTTCTCTCATTGCTCCGTATCTACTCTGGAGAGTTCTGAATGGTAGCATCGGTTCTTTCGGCTGTGGGGAGCCATGTAATGGTAGTCTTGTATGCTACATGGCAGGACGTCCGAGGCTGCCTCCCGGAAGCCACGTCATATTTCATGGACCTCTGCGTGCGACTTAGTACATGCCGCGTATTTGCGACGCGCATTCCGCGTGCTTCGGGCGCCCTCCGGCGATGACGGGTCACTATAACAAAGTAGAAGGAAGTAGTGTGTATATATATGCACTGATCACTCGGAGTCCGCCGAAGGAGGTCCAGAACTCGAGAGGCTTCGTCTCTGAGGCTACCTTCAACACTTGTTATACATAACCAGCACCGCGTCGATCCCTGCGATGTTCTATCGTTGGGAAACAGTCCACCGGGTCAGCATCTGACGGCGATGAAGTGAGCGAACTTGACGCACCTTGAGGTCTCGCCATTCCGGCCACATATCGTAAGAGCAAGGATCATTCACTCTGGATCGGCGACCACAGGCGGAATGAGGAGAGACTGTGGCGGAAGCGACGCGACCGCCTCAACGAGCTTGCTCAGTGCTTCACGCGAACTCGGCCGCGATGAAGCATCTGGGGAGCGCATTGCCTCCATGACGCTGTCGATCGATGGAATCGTAGTCTGCACAGGCACGTCAGCTCAGCTCCTGCACTCATGAACGCGGAACCGAGACATACCGTCAGATCTACGAAACTGATTGCTAACTGCCATACGTCCAGCTTGAACGGATCGTACGGCTGCTCAGACAGAAGCTCGGGAGGCTTGGGTCTACTGTATCTCTCCAGCGGGAAAGAATCGCCGGAGGGGAGGCCGACGGAAAGACGCTTCTCCAAAGGTACATCGGGAGGGAAGTACACGGCGGTCTCGAAGTCGTTCAGATACACCCTCGGACGGGTGATAGCAATCCGATTGGACGCCAATGACTCCGGCCAAAATTGCACCAGAAAGTTGTCCTTGAAGGCGTCCTGAAGCAGCTTATGGGACGGTCTTAGGAAAAGGTACGAAGCCGACATACCATATGCGCTACTCCGACGTAGTGGATGAAATCCAGCGCCTACGACGTCGGTCGTTAGTTCACAGAAAACGAACGACAAGGACCAATGACTCACCTCGACACATTGCATGATCATGTCTATGAGGTCGCCCACAGAGTTCTTCGCCCACGACAAGCTGCCGTATGCAAACAACATCGAGAAGCCGACCTTGGGGAGGATCGCGAAAGTCACGTCTTGGTAGGCCAAGAGCTCAAATACAGGAATCGCATGGTTGCGGTCGATTACGCTGTAGTGATTCTGCGAGAGAAGCTTCAGGATCTCAACGTGCTTTCGGCCGTGCGACCCGATGGCGAGCACACGGATGACTACGTCACGCCCGTCTGCCGCTCGGGCAGCCCAGCAAAGAGGGTTCTATAAGTGCATGTGAGCGACGCTTAAGAAGTGAATAGTAAGTTCGGCGTACCGAATGCTGGAACTCTTTCAACATCTCGTAGGTGCTGACGCTGATATCCGTGGTTTCCCAGCCACGCTGCAACGACGCATATCCAAAGCCATTGCATACTATCTTCTCATCAGGTGGTACTTGAACGTTGAAGAACGCCACCTCCCATAAGGTATACCCCCGCGACTCGAAGAAGCTACGCAGTTCGCCCCAAATGGCTTGCTTGAGCTTGCCAGTGACGTCGTCTCCCGGCTTCCTCCACCCAAAAAGGTCAGAGGGAAGCTATACGCGAAGTCGTTAGCAGTTTACAAAGACTCAACCGGCAGAGTCATACCATTCGACCTTGATCAACCATGAAGATGTTGCGAAGGTGGTGAGGAAGGAGACGCAAGAGCGGCCTCCGAGGGTACAGATGAGAGGAGATCCATCAGGATCTCTGGGTCGTACTATTCCGCTCAGATCCGCGCCAGTGGTGAGTGAAGTAAAGTGCGCCCAGTGGTGTGCTTTGCTGAAAACGTCAACTTGGTCCGTGTACAACCTGGCGGCGGACCTTGAAATGGGCGCGACTGCGCGTGCACAGCCACCGGGAACGATCATGTGGTTCCCAACTAACAACGACCTGGAAGCAGTACTAAGCAAGACTGATCAGGCAAGACCGCTCAGCGAGAAGCTGACAGTTCTGCTTCCGAAGTGATTCAGCTAGGTGAGCTCCGTACAGGCTCCATCTGTGGCTGCCACAGAGAGGGTGGACCACTTATCCTCGAGCCACCCCGCATGGTCGTATACGTCCGCACGCGTAACGATGCGGCGCCATACGAGTTTGACTCAGGAAGTCTTGCGTTTCAGGATGCATGGTAATGGCTTCGTAGTCAAGTCATAGGATACACGCCGACCATCGGACGACTGGCATGACTATTGAAGAGTCCACATACTGCGAAACGCTGCCATGACTCGAGTCACGCTATCTGCGTATGCTCCACCGTCCAGTCGAGCAAAATTCGGACTTCGTCGCGCTAGCGCATCGTCCTCGAGGCTCGAAGTCCCTACCCCTGGATCTTATCCTGCGCATTAGACACCCGTGGTGATGGACTTCCGCGGCCTCTGTGCCAGAAGCTGATACTGGACCACTTCATATATTTGTCTATATGAAACGCCGCGCGCATGAACTTGTATCCCAGTCAGATCCCAGTACAACGATACTTATGGGAAGCCTGCTTACCCAGGTCAGCGGAGTGAATCCTCCTTGCAGCCCATTCTCAGGCTAGACCGCACGCGGCCGCCGCTCGCGGCCGATGCTACATAGTACTCAACAGTCGAGCATCGAACTTGAAGCGACGGAACGTAGTCCGTCCACCTCACTCGTGCGTAATTGAAGTACCGCGACGTCGCATTGTTTTGCGAGCAAGTGGTATTCATCCTCGACCGTCCGGCGATGCGCTCCGTCTAGCAAGTAGGCGGCCCGTGCCACACCATTGCAGGCTTGTCACCAAAACCGAATAAACTCGTCGCAGTAAGCTGGCAGTATTCACCTTCTGCGGAGTACCTACAAGGAGAAATCAGCGTTAGAATGATGGACGCAGTGCTCCTTCAGATATATTCCATGTCGGGGGAGCGCGACGGGCCGACGGCCCATGGGAATCGGGATGACCTGGCCCCTGGCACTAATGAAGTAAGTACTTACTCACTGGTGGTGATGTCGAGCGACGTCGGGGGACGCTGCAGCGATCGCAATTAAGAACTGATAGGCGTCCTGGAAATCCGACAGCAGGGTACTAGAGCGGAGGGTCGACAGACGAAGGAATGACTCCCGTCCTGCCAGTCGTACAGCAATGCGCCACTCTTGTGATCCGGGCAGTGGCGGTGGGGTTACTTACGTATGTGTAGTCTTGACTTATTACTCGGTTACCATCGGTATTGCTGCCAGTCTGTAAAACTCATTCCAGGCTAAGTATCGTATTCATTCAACACACAACAGAATACATGATATGTCGTTTGTGGAGGTTTTCAAAGACACGCAAAACGTCACTGGCAATCCTACAACGCTGCTAGTACTCGGACTGGGGTACTGCTTGCAGTCGAGCCCCCGGGGAACACGGCCGGCAGGCTGAACGCACGGCTCAAGTCGAGGGACTCTTGGAGCTCACATCAACGCTGAAGACAACGTCAATATAATGAAGACAAACACGGGAGTTCAGTACGCACCTGCTAGAAACCCGTATGCAGCTTGTCATGCTGACGTCCATCTCGGAACCGTCAGCAAATTGGAGCCGGTATCTGACAGGCTACAGAAGAAACGGTGTCAGATGATCACAAGCGGTACCGCCGCAGCAGGTTGAGACTCAGACTGAGGCGTTACGCACATGTTGGGCATGCCAGCTCTCGATTACATTGACGAGCTCGCCGACATAATTGTAGCCGTCCGTGTAGGTGAACTGCCACTTGCTCTGCAGGCAACTCGGTGTCAGCAGTTGCTCAGGCTCTCCTCATCAAGCTGGGGGTCACTTACGCGGTTGGCAGTGGCCGCCTGCCCATCGCGCTGCTTAGTTTGCGATGTGAATTCGCTGTAGTTTGCGGACTGCGGTAAGAGGATCAGAGAGGAGGCGCACGGCGGTAACGCAATCTCGCTGCGTACCATGGTGGTCAGGAGCGGTGGTATCTGTATGAGGTGGTAGGGAGTTCGACTGTTTGAGTCTGACTGCACAGAACGACTCCGAGCACCTTATATATGTTTTGAGCGAGCGACATATCCTCAAATACAAGGTTCAGGGAGCATGCTCCGAGGGACGTGAGTTCGCTTCATTCCATTGCGCTGGAACAGCACTTCCATGTCTTCGTACTAGGATACAACTTCTCGGGCGGTCTGTGATCTGGGATACGTGGGTTCAGCGTCGGCTTCTAGACCGGATGATTGTCAGCACTGGGCCTGACGGTGCACAGAAAGGGCCAGTACTGACTTCCGCTTGACTCGATGGGCTGGCGCCCATGGAGATGGATCTCCTCGGCCATTCCGTTGGATCGACATCGCTACCGGTAGTGATCAAGTGCTGCAATATTAAGTTCTTACGTGGTCCGTATATACGATTCCGATATGAGTATTTGGGAGACTCAGGACCTCTTCCATTACCGCATGGTCCCGATGGTCCCATTCCCAGTCGCATTGCTCCGACGCTGCGGCTCGCTTCAATGCGCCCGAGGACACAGCAGCCTACTGGGCGGTCTCGCCCTATCAGAGAAGCGCGGTGGTGAGTCCATGTCCCAGGATTCTGTTATGGGGCGATCAGCGTACGGTCTATGGCCTGCTCCCACGTCTGGACGGCTCTGAGCTTTTTTAGCAGAGTTTTCCACTGTGCTGCGGCTTCGATGCGCCCGAGAACATAGAAGTCTGCTGGGCGCTCTTGCCTCATTAGTGAACGTCAGTTTCGAGTACGAGGGTCTTAGGTTTGCAAGGTACGAAGTCGATCAGAGTCAGCATGTGTGCAGGTCTTCAGCCATTGTATCGACTCGGAACATTACCGCAGACCGGCTCTCGGTAACATGCGTTCGAGTCACGAAAGATGCGCGAGGTTAGGTAGAATTGGGACTTTCGGAGATACCACCACTCACTGTACGATGATTCGCCCGATTGTAACTCCCACGGGGTAGATAGCCAGGAAGACACTCCCTTGACCGGCGGTCTAGTTAACACGTACATCGGCTTAGTGGCAGCGATACGCCATGCTGAATATTGATAGAACTTCTCACCTGAAGCGAAGGATGTTCTGTGCGCGTCCTAGGATATCAGTAGACAAATGCGGAAGTATCATCGTGACTCAGGACGCTTCTTGTGGACTGCGGCGCTCCTTCGTCACGACGTACTGGTCCCGTTGGAGGCTATGCATCTGGCCATGCGGACTCCTCGAGGACATGTTCACGTATACTATGGGAGTCAAAGAACGTCACCCTGGCAGATCGCCTTCTCTCGCCCACTGCGGCTAGCACGGATCCTGATGGAGCTCGTGCTGAAGCCCCCCCTGCAACCTCAAATCTTGCAATTGAGATGACATGCGCCATCTTCGGGATTTATTAGTGTTGCTGTATGTAGTCAGATACCCGTTTCAGCCTTTGAGTATTGACCTGATTACGGGGGATCTCGCGAGTCGAGCACGGCCTTGGCCAAGGGCCTCCTGAACATGTGAGAGTTCTACAAGCACGCGTCAGAGTAGACTTCAGAATTACTGTGATCGAAAGATACTCCAGGCTCTGCCGTCATGCCGGTAGTGGAATATTTACCCCTCGGTATGGCCGTGAACGACGAGTGGGAGATCCGTCGGCGCCGTGCTTCTCAGTCTCCCGAGTAATCAGAGAAATCACTGATGAGTGGGAGCACAACAAGCCGCGGCGAGGTTGTCGGGTTAGTCGAAGTCTTCGTGCTCGGAGATGAGGTAGACCGCCTTAGACAGGTCGGTGGGCGAAAGAGCGGGGCGGAGCGTGAGGTGGACGAGGAGGCTGTGGGAGAGAGATGTCAATCCTGAGCATGGAAGGAACGAGTCACGTAGGGCTTACAGATGACAGTGCCGTAGCAGATTGTCTGCGAAGATTGTGTTCGCCACTGCGTCACCGCCGGCGACAAGAAAGGCTGACAGCCTGAAACTCAGATAGCGCTCGCAAAGACACGATCACATGACCATGCGAGCACTGCCAGTGTGGTTCAACTTCAACTTGACTGTCACTCAGAAACCAAGGACCGAGCGTTCTTTCCACTGCCCAGCGTTCGCGTTCGACTACCCTCGTTAGACCTGTTTCCAGTGATTAGCTCAACAATGACTCCTACCCTAGACAGCAACGTCCGGCTAGCACTTGTACTCGCCAGCACTGTGTCGATACTTGCGACTGCTGCCACGTTCTGGCCACGCATCTGTTCTCAAAGAGCCAGCAGAAAGGTTGCTGTCTCTCATCATGTGGAACTGCGCAAAAAGGTTCGTAGCTACTCCAGACTGGGCTAGACCTCATCTGATCGTGGTATGATACAGCTGCCACAAAACCTCTTTGCCTGGAGAGCGTCACAGGATGGTACCTCCATCTGGGAGGCACTCCGCAGCTACTTCAGCGAAGCGAAAATAGAACTGTGGCACGACGATACGTTCTTTCAGAGGCCAAACAAGGACCACGTGCTGCTCTCCAGCGGATTCACGTACGTGTCGCCTGTTCGAGAGGACTGGATTATATCGTTTCGGAGGTTCTCCCAACGTGTGAGTACTCTGTAATATTAGACCTTCGCTCCCGCCGACTCATAACATGACGCACAGAATAATATGATCTGGATGGGGACGACGCGGGAAGGTCACAACGTTGCGATTCGCGTGGTCTCTGTGCACGACGAGGGAAAGGAACACATGCGGATTCTCCGCAAGATAGCCCGTGGAGATATAAGCTTACTGACGGAAAACCACGTTGTGCCGCTTTGGGGCGAGTTCGAAATTGAAGACATCACGTTCGCCATGGTCCCGTTTATCGGGTACACCATGAGGTACGCCTACGGAGCGTGGGCCAAGAACTCCGTCGGAGATATCGTGGATATGATAATACAAGCTCTGGAGGTACGACCCTTTCTTTCCTGGCAGCCCTCGAGTAGTGCTGATCTCGTCGTTGCAGGCACTTGCATTCCTGCACAGTCTCGGAATAGCGCATAGGGTAAGTTCTACCCCGCTCCTGCTAGTATTCTGCTGGTCTAAGTTGTTCTCCAGGATGCAGATAAGGACAATTACTTAGTTCCGTGGCATCCAGAGTCCCTAACGGCGATGCGGGTGCCGATATGTCGGCCGCGAGTCTTCATAAACGACTTTGAGACCGCTCACGAGTTCCCGCCACATACGCCTGAGGAGGAGCGTCGCTTGACGGGGCTTCCGGGTGACAAATACGTGAAAGATGTGCCTCCCGAGGTCGCAATCGGTCCATATGATCCGTTCAAAGTTGACGTCTGGCAGCTTGCGCACAGCTTCTCCGATTTCGAGGTCAGTAACTCCACCGTCTGTCTTTAGAATCGCACTAAAACCCGCCTACCAGTCCACTGTGGCCGAGATAGACGAGCTTCTCGAGATGCTACGCATTGATGATCCTGCCCTCCGTCCCAGCGCTGCGGAGGGACGTGACAAGCTCGCTGCCATCGTCCATGGTCTCCCTCCCGTTTCTCTTCTGATACCCCCAGTAATATATCGCTCTGACTTTCCTGACCTCTCCCCGTCCCCTTCGCCGCCATCTTCGATGTCCGTCATATGATACCCTCCATTTGTATACGCTTAATAACTGTCACTCTGTACTTCCTTCTCGGGCTCAGTCCCTTGAGCTCCAGAACCGTCGCCCCGTGTGCATGAGAATCTTGTCGTGATCCCGTCATCACCCCATCGTAGACTCACACAGGGCTGTATAGCAAGTAGACTCACATGTTACGTGGAGGCTGCTTGGACCCGTGTCCATACGTACCGCATAACGAGACGAAACGTAGAAGACTCACTAATGCGCAACGGTCGATCGTCGGCCACACCTTGAACAGCAATATTACAAGTATATTAGACATCATTGTCAGTGTCATGCTAGTAAGGGGTCGTGAGAGGCGTGAAATAGATATGTGGTCTACGAGTGCTCATGGATACAAATGCAGGGCGGGCGGACGGGCACTATAGTAACACAAGGGAGGGCGGAGACGGCAGCCGGAGACATGAGCAGAACGGGAGCAGGGAGTGACTGGGTCCAAGAGTGGACTGTGGAAGTGGGAGGAGACAGGAGAGGAAGATGAGTTGGAGGCGGGGGGAGTCAGGGCATGATCGTCATGGGTTGGGAATGAGCAAACGAAGAGAGCATAAATAATGCGAAACGAGTCCCGGGGATCCGTATTCCACACGATGCAATGGCAATGGCTATGGTAGTGGCTGCGGCTGTGACCTGCGTGGTGACCGCGGCGGTGAGGCCGGTAGCGACTCCTCGTTCGTACGTGACGACTCTTCCGAGTGCTTCTTTCGGCGGAATGTATGGGGTATCGAGAACGAGTGTATGAGCTCGGACGGTTTTCGTCTCCTTCTTTTCTGCGGTGGTACTAGATGATGCCGCTCGGACAGATGGCTCTGCATCCGCTGCATCGAGACGCCGTTCTCCTCGGTGGCGAAGTCGAAACCCCTGTGAACAGAGCAGATGCCGGTCGACATGTCCGTGCGACTCGCGTGAAGCAGCGACGGCCGACGCATGCTGGACCGGCGGCTGAAACGACTGACGGGACGCTGGAGCTTCGTGAGTCCGCCATGCTTCTCTTGCGAAAAGTCGTGGTTGGGATCGTTCTTGATGATCCACCTTGCACGGTCCAAGTCGCTAGGATGGAACGAGTTCTTGTACGCCTTGGCGATGAATCGAGGGAGACACGCGAGCACGACCACGAGCAGGATGCTGAACCAGAAGTAGGCCGAACGGAAAAGGTAGTGATCGTTGCCGTAGATGGGGGTCGTGAACCATCCGGGAGCGATGATGGAGTAGATGGCCTAAGCAGATGGTCAGCGATAGTCCGACGTCCTATACAGACTGAAACTGACCGTGTACGCCCAGACAAGCACAATACCAAGAGCCACAGCGAAGAAGATCCAGGCGGTCCAGACGTGGGTGTTGAGACCGTTGAAAAGATCCGCCGTCATCACAGCCGCGATGGCCATGACCTGCAGAAGACCGTGTGAGCGGACTGAGGCTCAGTCTAGAAGAGGACCAATCACTTACGGTGGAGAACTCATACTGGTACACATCGTACCCATCTGGGCGCGACGATGTCGTGGTGAAAGTGTAGAAGATGAGGAAGAATATGATAGCAGACTGCGCGAACTGTAGTCAGCCTACTGAGCATGAGTGACAAACACTATCGCATACCTGGACGACTCCATCGAACATGTAAATCAAGAATAACTTAGTGCCGAAGTATTCGTGATTTTTGCTATGACGGTACAGCTCAGGCATCGCCATGAGGACGTGGTCATCTAGGTTGTAAAATAAGCGACGTGTCAACGTTGACGAGCGAGAGAAAACATACCGACGATGCGGTCGAAGAGACCGATGCCAATGACCGGCGCGATGGTCCAGAAAGTATTCCAAAACAACAGGTAAGTGTATTCGAAGACACTGAAACGTATCTTGTCAGTAACACGCCATATCAAAGTACTCGAACGCGACTTACTATTGACTGCTCCATGCACAGTAGATCTGGAACCACCACAACACCCCGATACAGATGACGTTTTTGTAGAAGAAATTGACGATCCTAAAAGCGGCACCGACACGTCAGTCAGCTTCCGATCGTACTTTCGGGCAGCGACCGACGATCCGATCGCACGCAAAAGGAAAGAGACGTACATGTTACCATTGCGGGCGTACGACCAGTGCCCATGGACAAGCAATAACCTCTTCAAGAATCGGAACTGCGTCACGCCGCACATTCAGCTCACGTCACCCCGTACGAGCAAAGGTCTGGACACACCTGAGCGATGGCATAGTCGGACGAGTTGACAGCCTGAAGACCCTCCTCGCCGGAAATGCCGACACCAACGTCAGCAGCCTGAATCATGCTGACGTCGTTCGCACCATCACCAATGGCGAGCGTCATCGCGCCCACACCATCCTTGACGAGCTTCACGACGAGCGCCTTCTGCAGCGGCGAGACTCGACAGCAGATGACGCCCTCGCACTGCATCGCAAGCTTCAGCAGCAGGGTCTTGTGTTTCTCATCCGCCAATGCCTGCAACGCGTGTCAGCTGTGTGAGACCATGGTGCTCGTGGCAGAATGAAGAGACGAACATGGGTAAGGGCGCCGCCGTCAATGACCAAGACGAATCCACCGGGGCGTTCGCCGTTGTTGTGGCCGACGAGCGAGGAGACACCAGTATTGACGCGCTGAAGGGGTACGCCATCCGTCTGTTCCTGCTGCATCTCGTCCAAACCGATACCGTCCTCCTGGAGAATGCCACTGTCGGGGAAGAAATCCTCAACGGCGTTGAGCATCTGCATGTAGACAGGCGTAGCGCCGTCGCCGCGGCCGCGAATGATGATGATGTTGTCGTCGCGACCGATGAGGTTCGTACTGTGACCGATGGCAATAGCAGTCTCGAGCTTGTCCCCGGTGAGGACCCAGATCTTGATATCGGCTTCCTTGAGGTCCGCGATGGTCTCGGGAACGCCATCCTGCAGACGATCCTCGATGGCAGTTGCGCCCAGCAGGTGAAGGTCGTGCTCAATCTCGTCCGAAACAGCCTCGACGTTCTCCTCGCGGTTGTCGAGGGAAACCGTCGCCTCGTGGTAGCGCTTCGCCCAAGCCTCATACTGGCTCTCTGCGCAAAGAACGCATCAGCTAATCGTGAACATACATGGAAGGGAACGCTACGCACCAGGTACAACCTTGTAAGCCAAAGTCAGCGTCCGAAGACCCTCGCTGGCGAACTCGCTAAGATGTTCTTCGGTAGTCTTGATGAAGTCCTCCTGACCAGGGCTCAACCGCTCGATGATGACGTTGTCCGCGCCCTTCGACAGCAAGTATACCTTCCCGTCGTCCTCACTGTGCTCATCCACCTTGCGAAGGATGACACTCATGCGCTTGCGTGCACTAGTGAAGTCAAGGATGTTCAATAGCTCGTACCGCTCGTACGCGCCATCGTGCGAGAATGGCGTCTGCAAGGTTAAGATCTCCCGGTCGCGGCCACGGAACACGAAGCCGACGTCGGCGGCAGCCTGCACGAGAGCAGCCTCGTCAGGAGACTGCGCCTTGTACTGAATCGCACCAGTCTCAGGGTCGACAGACACGAGCGCAGTGTGGCAGAGTGCGAGCACGGTCCAGAATCCGTTGAGCATGCGGCCATGGCGGTCCTCAGGCGAGCCCGAGACTGCGCGCTGAGCCGCAGTGATGTCCGCCAGCAGTCCAGCATCGCTGAAGTGCGCAAGGACATGCTCCGCCTTCTTGACCGCGCCCGCGGAGAGTGGGTCGGGGGATTCGGTGGAGGTGGACACATCGGACTTCTTCGCTGACGGAGGGGAGCTAGACCGGGAGACGCGGGCTTCCTCGGGGATGGTGCCAATGGGTGCAATCTCGTCTTCTGCGTCCCGCTCGTCGCCGTGGTAAACGCGTCCGCCAATGGTGCACTCACGGAAGACCATTGCGTTCTGAGTCAGCGTACCGGTCTTGTCGGAGAAGATGTATTCAATCTGGCCGAGGTCGTCCGACAGATTCCAACTGCGCGCGAGGGTGGCCTGACCGGTCTTCTCGTAGTAGATCTCCTTGTCGAAGTAGATGAACAGCGCCTGACATGTTCGTACGCCCTCGATGGAGATGTAGAGCGAGATGGGCACGATGTTCTGGAACGTGATGAGGGCGAAGATGGCGGTGATGAGGCCGTTAATGTGGATGTTGTCGTCGCTCTGCGTGTCGCCGTATAGCCACGGTGCGCCCATTGGGAAGTAGCGCTGTTCGAGCACAGCGTCAACGATACCGCAAACAATGGCCATGACTGCTAGGATCAGCAAGTTGATGAAACTGACAGACGGCAGCATAGCCATCAGCACACGACAATATCGGGCGGTGGGATGACGTACACCTGAGGATTCATCTGCCGTTCGACGCGGCTTCGTTTGCTGGGCGTCGCGCCCGAGTTGAGCACGATCTTGGTATCCTCGCCTGTGAATAGGACGACGCCAATGACCCACTGCGTGTTGCGCAGCACCGTCCCGCGCAATAGCACCATGTTCGTGTCCACTGCAGTCTTCCTGCCGTCCGAGGTGACGACTGCGGCGTTGACCTTGTACAGATTCGTGTCCGGCCGGTCACACTCGACGTGGAACGCGTTCTCCTTCGCCGCGCAGGCGCGGGCGGAGTCGAGGTGGGTGAGCGCAGGGCACGCGTTCCGGCTCTTGAGATTCGTCTCGCCGTCGAGGTTCTTGGTCTCGACGAACGCGACGTTCTCCTCCTCGGACGTCGAGCAGATGAGGATGTCCGCGGGAAACGACTCGTCCTCCTTGATCTTCACGATGTCGCCCACGCGCAGGTCCTCCCAGATAGTCATCTTCCAGTGCGGGCGACGAGACGCACCGTGGTGGTGGAACAGCCCGCCCGCCTCCTCGACAGGCTCCCCGTCCTCGATCTCCGTGTCGTCTCCGCCGGCTTCCGTGCGTGTGGGGATCGCCTCGAGGGCGGCGCCGTCTGTGTGGATGGCCTCGGGCGGCGCGCCGTGCTGTAAGTTCTCCACGTCCGCGTCGCCACGGCCGTTCTTCACGCGCTTCTTCCCTCGCCTGAACTTGGGAACCATCGCGCGCACGAATGTCTTCGACTTGCCCGCCATCGCATTCTCGTTCGTGAACCCGCCCCCTGTCAAGACTCGCACCTGAGAGTAGTTAACGTTCCGGTCCGACTGATGCCGCTTAACGTCCTCATAGCCGTCCTTCAACGCGGTGATCGAGAGAACGATGAGAAGTGGGAGGATGACAAGGCCGGGGGAGACGGTCGAGAAGATATGGAAGAACTGGAGGATGGCGATGGCGAGGAAGAAGATGTTGGCGATACGGCGGAACTGCTCGAGGAGGTTGCGGGGAAGGAAGGTGATGACGGTGTACTTGGAAGTGATGACCTGGTTGGAGCAGTAGACGTGCTCCTTGCGGACCCTCGCGTGCTTCTTGGGGTCGTAGTAGTCGGGAGGGAGGGGCTGGTTGACGAAGACGGTGCGCGGTGGCCCCGGTTCCCTCTTCCTGGCGAAGAGTGACTCGACGTTGAAGTCGGCGAACTTGGTGTACCACGCCGCGAGCGTGGACGGCATGGTCGACGACAACGAGGAGAGTGGAAGAGTCAAGCTCGAGAACGGGATCCAGGCGGAGAATGGTGGAGGCTAACCTGCGGCTGACACAGTGACAGTATTTGGACGGGACCCTATTAAGCCGCGCTGTGTCATCATCATCCGCCGTCGACCCGAGTCCGACCGGCCGCGCACGTCTTCGCGTTCTCCTGATTATTCCCATCATCTATGTTTCCGCGCACTCGTTCTCGCGGACGAACAACGCGTGCCCCACGAGGAGTCAGACCACGTACTTACGCTGAGCCCGAGGAAATCCGGTTCATCGGACGAGCTGAGCGCGCTCCTCTCCTTGCCGCAGGCGCCGTTCCCATGCGTTTGAGTTCGATCTGGCGCGTCGGAAGATACTTACAAAGAACGGGAGGGAGCAGCAGGAAGCAGCAGGGAGCAGCAGGAAGCAGCAGGGAGCAGCAGTTGGATGGGTACTGGATGGGTGTCGAGGGCGAAGATGAGCTTGGTTCGCCGTTGATCATATAAGTTAACGAGTCTTCTGGGCCAGCGGCGCATGCCGCAAGCGAGTGGTGCCCTGAAATTATTCCCCGACTCGGATGAAGGATCCGTGATCCCCCCTGCTCTTGCCCTCTGTACTTGGCAGTTCTCGTGCTGCGTGCTTGAACCGCCGTAGCAACTCTCACTGAGCTCGAGCTCTACTGTATACAGGCCATTCACCCGCAGGAGTGGCGGGGGACGAGTGAAACCATTGTTTCTGAAGCGGAGTGGTTAAATGTGCGCTCTCCCCTTCCTAAAGCGGTGCCATATATCCTTTAACCACCCTTGCTGGTAGTTCGTTGGTACTACGGTAGTTTGCGAAGGTGGTGGAGGTGGGTGTAACCCTAACCCAGCCTAACACCCAAATCTGGTAACTTGTAAGGGCGCGAGACGGTGACGTCATTCGTCCGCCGCCTCCGCCTCACAATTAACCACTCAGTAGTAGTAGTACAGCGGGGAGGCTAGTTTCTTGGTTTGACTTCTAGCACAAGTCTGATTTTGGGGCTCACGGATTCGCACAGCTCGCACGAGGATTTCGTCCCCCGGGCGAGAAATACAGACGAGATTATCCGACGCCACTGGCTGGCGTCGCTGTGTCGTGGGTCTGAATGTTCGGAGGACCGAAGGCGAGATCCCGCAAAACCTCACGATAACTTTCTGCAAGTCGCCCCTCCTAATACACAGTGGTAGGTTGTCCAAGTCTCTATCCCGAGGCATGAGCAACTATGAGGCGGATGCGAGTCTTGCGATCTTCCGTTCCACCCACGAGGACGATGCACCGTTCATTCAATTTGTTCGGTCGCTCGCGTTGCACGGAGTTGCTTGGCACGGAGAGACTCATTTGGAGAGATGTGTTCGAGAGGAGGACCTGCACCAATCGGGACTCTTACCTAATCAGCGCGCGTTCCTGGCAAGCTTGGAGGATTGGGCGTGTCTGGACGCGACTGATCTTTTTCCCTCCAACAACGCCGATGTTGAGCTAGCCGTCGAGCACGACGACGACCGCAACGACCACGACGTCGAGCAAGGCGGGCTAGCTGCACTCCTTGACCTTGTCGCTCCTTACCACGCTCGCTCGCCGACCTTCGCTGCATCGCTGCCCGACTTCCCCTCTTCAAACCCGCGCGTCCTTGACGATGTCCACACGCGACGGTGTTCTCACCAGCGACTGCGCATCCGACTCCTCGTCTTTCAAAGCCATCGTGGCCGCGATAGTCCACGACAAGGACCCCGCGATCGGGACAGCCCGCTCGTCTGGGTCCCTCGAGTCCAGCGCGAGCACCAGCACGGACACGGGCTCGTCGCTCAGCGCGCCGTCGCTGGAGACAAGCCACAGCACGGACTCTACGGCCTCCGCTGCGTCGAGCACAACACCGAGTCCATGTCCGAGCATCCTCATCCGCTCCAGCTCGTCCCTCACCGTGCCGGGAACGCGCTCAGGTTCGTCCTCCCCCAACATCTCCTTTGCCCCCCTCCCCCAGCTCGAGCCCCGCAAGCGCAACTCCTCGCGCCAGCTGGGCGTTGCTGCCCGCTCGCACCTGCTCCGTCAACGCCGCATGCTGCGCGAGCAAAGCTACGACTCCAACTCCGTCCCATACCCATACGGCCCAGGCAGCGGCGTCGAGGGCGGGCAGGTGTACGTAGAACATATGCCAGAGGGCGGGCCGGTCGAGATCCGAGAAGCACAGGCAGGCGTCGACGCGGAGGAAGAAATGGGCGCGCGAGGTCACCGGAGTCGCGCTGTCAGTGATCCATCGGAGGACGCGCTGGCCTCGCTGGGGAAGCTCATGAAGGGCGCGGGGCGGGCGCTGTGGAAGAGCGTGTCGATGCGCGACATACGTGCGAGGGAGAAAGTGGAGGCGGCGAAAGCAGCCGAGGCAGGACAGGACGAGGCTCCTGGGGGAGAGTGCATTCAACGTCCGCGGGGAGGCTCTTTAAAAGGGAAGAAGCCCCGGAACAACACTATCCATCTCTTTGATCACGGCGAGGAGCATCATCCATCCGCAGAGGGGGGCGTGTGGGAGGAAGAGATCCCGGAGGAGTCGTGGAAGAAGCTGCTCTCTGATTCTCCAGCCACATCAGAGCCCGTGGAAGATGAACAGGGTTCAGAACATCGCCCGTCCTCAGAGTTTGCGAGGAGCGCATCGCAGCGCACAAGCATCGTCGCGGTGGCCAACGAGAGGAAAAGCACCTCGACGACACGAACGAGATGACATCCCCAAAGCACCCCTTCTTCATCTTCCTTCCCCCCGCGCGCATACACCCACCTTCACCCAGGATCGCATTCACATTCTATCGCTCGCCGCATCCCCCACCACGTATATTATTATACTGCACACACGCCACTACGCGACGACACTCACGCACCGGTACCCCCACGGGGTTTTGACGCCCGACGAAAACGCCACGGAGGAAGGATAGGTCCCAGGGTTGGTTTACATGCATTTTAATGATGGGTTCCCGGTACAGTATACCGCCGCCTCGGCGTTGTTTGTTGATTAGCTTCGGACACATGAGTAGAGCGGCGCGGGTTGCCAGCCGCGCTTGCCCTCACATACACCGTACTTGCCCAGTACACCATCATCGTATCACCGCATAATGTTTCAGAATACCCCCCGTTCTTTGATGCACATACTTACTGTCTCTCGCGCAAACTCGGACGTTGGCTACGGCTTGTCATGCGAGGATTACGGTGAGTGGACCGGACCATATGACCTGTTTGGTGCGTGGTGAGTACTCGACTCTTTGGATATCTCGAACTGAGGTTGACGTACCCCCTCCTAGAAGCACTTCATGATCAAGAGGCTAAGAGACTTACCGGCCGCGCCGACTCGGAGAGACTCATGTTGTCCCGCAGCAATATCAGCAGCCAAATGAGAGTCGGTCGGTCATGCATCCGCGCGTACCCTATCTACGAGGGCGAGGAATGTTGTTAGCTAGCTAGGTCGAGGTTGGGATTGTCCAACTCGGACTGTGGTCAGTGTCGCGGACCTGGGAGCACCGTGACGACACCCCCGAGAACCTTCTCCCATTCCCTCCTCCTTCCACCATCCTTTCGCCTGGATCGGCTTCTCGCTGTTTCTTGCGTGCGGCTATCTATGTAGTATCGAAGTACGTCGCTGGTCGATGTGGTTCACTCTCCCAAGCACTCACAAGCGATGTCTAGGCACCGAAGTTCGTTCCTCCGCACAAGCTATGTCGGATCGATTCCAAGCCAGCAGCGCATCTGTATAATATGACCGGCCGGGAGGTCCCCCGACTCACTTCGGGGCTGCATCTATACTTCGCTCCAGTCGTGCACCTGGACGGTTCTTTCTCGGCCTATCCAAACGCGTAACCCCAAACATACTGTTCACTCTGGAATAGAGCAGCTGGCGATCAATTCCGTGGCACCCTGAGGTACGCATATGGTCTTAGTTTGTGTATGCATGCGAGCTGATGATCGAGATCACACATAACGTGTGTCAGAGGGAACGCAAGTCGTGTGGGAGGCCAGCATGATCTGTTACCAGTGTAATAGTCTCCCTCACTTCATCCCGTCATCTCTGGCGAAGACAACAGCGTCCATAACAGCGACAAGGTGGGCTTCGGGGAGACGAACTTCCACGAGCTGCTGTCGTCCGAACTAAAGGAACGTGGCTGTGTGGCCGCCCACGTTCCAATTCTCAACTTCTCGGGCGCCACCTCTTCCGGATCCATGGTGGCGACTCGGACTCGCCACATTCTCTCCCCCATCTCGCCCTCCCGTGCTCTTCCAGTACTCGTATAGGTTCCTTCCTACCGCGTCTTGAAGGAAGAGCGAGAGGCCCTCAGTATCCCCACCGCATCGCCACCGGTCTAGCACTTGGCAGTTGGTTCGAGTCTGCTCGATAGTAGTCACCCGGATTGTCGCCGCCACAGTCGATACTACATGAGCGACCTCGGACAATCAGCTTCGTGAGAAGGCGAGTCTTGCTTCGAGTTGTTCTCCTCATGATTCTCGTGATTTGACTCTGGTATTGTAGCTTCCTCGAGACTTCCCGTCATGGCGACGGCAGCTGAATCAAGTTGCCTAAATTTGGTAAGTGAATGTGGGTGATGGCGATCCTGCAGGCTGATGGAGCCTCTCACCTCGCTGGATTCCCACTACTTTTGAAGCGAAACTTGCACGCGTAACCGTCAAATCCCGCCAGCCTTTGAATGGTCAGATAGCTCTTGACTGTACTGCGTAGGAAGGTCTCGTCGGGGCCCGGGCGGTCCTGCCTGATCAGCGAGCTAGGCTTGGTACTGCTTCCAGGTCGTTGTCAGTTGGGAACAACGTTCTTTGTGGCTGTGCAGGCGCAGTCGCGCTCGATTCAAGGTCCGCCGAGCTGTGTTGCGCGCACGGACCAAGTTCAACGTTCTCAGGTAGCCAGCCAACAGGATCACTTACCTGATGAAGCGCTAGCCAAAGATCCTGATGGATTCGTGCCCGTTTCGCTCTTTGCCCTAAGGCCTCTCTTGCGTCTCCTCCGTCACGACTATGCTCACTGTTCTTCGCACTACCGGTGATAACCAGCGGGAGGAATGTCTAAAGGTATGGATCAACAGACTGGCTAGGTGTTTTTACAAATACTGACAGCATCGCGTACAGCTTCCCGCTGACCTCTTTGTGTGGCGGACGCCGGAGAATGACCCAACTGGCGAGCTCGAAGAATCCATCTGGCACGAATTGCGTTGCTTCTTCGAGTCACGCGGGTATACCTACTGGGCCGTTGCGTGGCACAGACTCCATGGACCGCCAGACAAGAAGATTGTGTGCAATGGCTTCGGGTATGCGTCCTTGCAACGTGGCTGGAAGTCAGATACCACTGGCGTCAGCAGCTACGAGAAGCTGTTGGAATACCAGCGTGTGGTATGCCGAGCATCTCACTCCTCGATCGTCGCTCATATACATACGTAGAATGCTCTTTGTTGGCCAGCCCGGGCAGCAGATGGGCGTGACGTGGTCATCCGTGTGCTGGCCGTTGGTTCGCACGGCCGAAGCCACGTTGAAATCCTGAAGCTCCTCTCGCGAAATCACTACAGCGTCATTGACCGCAATCATGCGATCCCTGTGCTCGAAATTTTGGACTACCAAGACGTAACTTTCGGGATCGTCCCCAAGATCGGGTTTTCAATGTTTGGTGCGTATGGGTTGTGGGCGGAGAACTCAGTGGGGGACCTCGTAGACATGATCATGCAATGCATCGAGGTGAGTCACTGGTCCAAGTCGTTCCTTGTGAATTGACCCATCGCCGTCCCAGGCGCTGGATTTCATTCACTACGTCGGAGTTGCGCACAAGGTACGCAGGCTTCTTACTTTGCCCCAGTCCGTCCCTTAGACTGCTTCAGGACGCCTTCAAGGACAATTTTCTGGTGCAATTTTATCCGGAGTCCCTGTCACATAATCGGATTGCCATCACCCGTCCAAGGGTGTACCTGAATGACTTCGAGACCGCCGTGTACTTCCCTCCCGAGGTACCTGTGGAGAACCGTGTTTGCGTCGGTATCCCCTCCGGTGGTTCATGGCGGGCAGACGCAAAGGAGTACGGTAGAATCAAGCCTCCAGAGCTTCTCTCCGACGCGCCATACGATCCGTTCAAGCTCGACGTGTGGCAACTGGCGATTAGTTTTGTGGATCTGACGGTATGTCTCAGTACCACGCTGATGTGCGTAGTTGGCTGAGCGTACGCAACTCTGCAGACTACAATCCCATCGATCGATAGCGTCATGGAGGCAATGCGTTGCCCAGAGGCGTCATCGAGGATGAGCTCCCGTGAGGCTTTGGCTAAGCTCGTTGAGGCCGTCGCGTTGCTCCCGCCACAGTCCCTGCTCATTCCACCTGTGGTTGCGGTTCCGAAGTAGTAATTGCTGCTGTCACGTTGTTCCCGGTCTACTGCACATGTGTTCGCACTTGCTAACTGTATTCGTCGTTTATCTGATGTCGTTCAACAATTCCAGACTCCACAAATACTGGGAAATCTACTATGAGAACGAGTCACTTCGAGTTCGCCAACTCTGGTCCCCGATCCTGGGATACGAGCGTCTTACTTACTAATTCCGTGGTCACCTCCAGATCCCACCTCGCCGAAAAAGGACGACATAGTCATGTCGGAGATGGTGGTAGATCCATATACAGGGAGGTATCAGACCCGAGAGGGCTTCTAGGCTTGTTGGTGCGTCCGCCCAAACATCATTCGGCTATCTACTCCCTTGACCTACACAGTCCCAGGCTGGTTTGCTGCACCAGGATATTCTCAATCGACCCCTGATCCGAGCTTCTCTGCCAGTCCAGGACTCACTATCTGATTTCGCTGGTCATGTTGGTCCCAAATGAGCGGGGTAGCTTGCGCGTATATATACGGGCTTGAAGACCTCCTCAACCCCCACCACTGTCGAGTTCTCTCATCAGTTGAGCTCCATCCCTTCCTACCTCGAGCAGTTTATACACAAGAGCTTACAACATGGTGCGTTTTGAGTCGCTAGTCACCTCTGCGTCGTCGCTTACTTACTAATCGACTGCTGCAGAGTGGTAGCGGTCGCGCTCAACCCCTCGTTCCTGCCAGTCTTGTCGTATGTCCACACCGCATATTATCCGCACGTTCGCCATACTGACATCATGAGTACTTAGGGACAGCACTTCCAGTTCACTGTCGATGGCAAGGCCTACGTCGGCCTCTTCATGTCCCTTGTCTCGAGTTTCACCGGGGTGAGTTAGGCGAAATCCGAGTATGCGGGCTGTCGACGCTGACTCGTCACATGCAGGATACGTTCTTGCTTCGCTTTGGGGATAAGAGCACGGTCTTGATCGGCAGGGTCTACTGCGTCGCCACGAAGTGAGCCTTCGTGCGTTTTTACATGTCGAGGAGGTGCTGACATCGAGCTCTTCGTGCTCTCACAGCCTGCCCATCTCCCCCCAAGGGCCTTCGATCGACACGGTCAGTGACAACCAGCTGACTCAGCCGTTGCATCGGGACAGTTCTCCGCCTCCGCCGCCGCCTCCGCTGCCTCACACCGCAGCCGGTGGCACGTTCCCCACCGGGGGAGGCTACGGCTACGGCGGAGGGCCGGGCTACGGAGGAGTCCCTGGACACGGAGGAGTCCCTGGCTACGGAGGAGGCCCCGGCTACGGAGGAGGCCCTGGCTACGGCGCGGGCTATGGAGGAGGGGCTGGCTATGGAGGAGGGGCTGGCTATGGAGGAGGTGCTGGCTATGGAGGAGGAGCTGGCTATGGAGGAGGAGCTGGCTATGGAGGAGGAGCTGGCTACGGAGGAGGCCCTGGCTACGGCAGAGGCTCTGGCTATGGCTTCTGATCCGTGGCTCTCCTCGAGGTGTACATCCGTGCATCTGCAAATCCACAACTCCTACTGCGCGATCTTGTGTTGATTTTTCCTTTCACTATACCACATGCTTGTTCCTGATGCTCTTGATGTAGCCCCGTCGCCGGATTCCGATGCGCTAGTGTACATACTTGTATACGGCCTTGTATTTACTAACTCCCTTTGAACACCGTTCACGAAAGTATTCAGGCGGAGATATTCCGAATACTGCGCAAGCTCGACGAGTTGACGGGTACTAGTACGGCGAATCCGGCCAATCGTCCTGACCGTTCACTGAGAGAGCCCGGGGCAGATGAAAATGAGGAATCTTTATCATCGCAAGGTCTCCCTGTAAGCCGCCGTGGATATGTGCTCCGACTCGGATTGCAGTCACTCTTGTTCTTCCTTGTGTGGTGTGGCTGTGTCCATGTCCCGCACCGTCTGAAAGGGGAAATTGAGACGCCCACTACCCCACATGTCAACTACTTAATCTGCTTCTGCTACGATGGTTGGATTCTCTTCGTTGCCGTCTGTACCTCAAAAACTTCCAAGATTTACAATTTCTGAGCGTACCCGTACTGGGATTGCTCTCGAGATGGGTCGTTGTCTCCGACGTCGCTCAACTTCGCTGCCAGTGGGAACTGGGCTCGGGAGGGTTGGATCATCTCGTCCCGGAAGTACTCGCCACGCGTGAGAGTCAAGCATGCTACAGTCTTGACCCACTTCAGTACAACAACAGGCACGAGAAGCCGCTCCCAACCCCAGGCGATGAGTTTCGTATATTCCGCAGAATCGAGCATCCCACGGGCATCTTCTCTTCCGCGCGGTGATCCCTTGTTCTCAGTTCTTCCGCCGACATCCTGACTTCTCGGAGCTTTTACAGCGGAGTTCAACTGTGCTGCGGCCTCCGAATCGATGCGCCCAAGGACACAGAAGCCTGCTGGGCGGTCCTGCCTCATTAGTCAAGGTCAGTCCTGGATTCGAGGTTCTAGAGTTGCACGCTACAAACTTTATCAGAGTCGGAATGCGTCCAGATTTCCAGGAACTCCGGCAATTGGCTTTCGTCGGCCAAGCCGATTTTGAGGCACAGTGCACGAGAATCGAAATGCCGCGGTAGCATCGTGGTCCATAACAGAATGGCAGCTGGCTCTGGCAATCAGTATCTGTGCGAGGAAGGCTGCGGCCGAGTGTTCTGTTGTAATTCATGTGAGCACTGAGTTCCGAACGTCGACTCACCTTTCAATACAGGACCAACACAGATGGACAGTGCTAGACCTGACTGTGAAGTCGATATGCTTCATCCGCGGAGTGGTAGCAACACACGACCTCCCGGATGCAGACAGCCATTCAATTGTTCACCGTGCGATTGTCGGTGTGCGTTTGGGGATACTAGGAGACGAGTACGGACATATCGGTGTGACTCAGAGTGCTTCATCTGGACTGTGGCGCTGCATCGTCACCTACGTGCTTGAGCCTGCATGAGCTGTCTCGGGGCAGGCACCGCGCCATGCGGCTGCCTCAAGGCCATGACGTCCACACACGGCTGTGGCAGCCTTGCGGACATCGCCGACCTTGGCACATCGCTATATGCGTCTCAAAAATACACGGACTCTCAGAGAGCGTGATGGGGCTCACCGCGATATCATTTCGCAAGTCACATACGTAAACTTCGGCCAGATAGCGCATAGCTTCATTGTTCAATAGTCCCGGTACATTTCGTACCGAACTCTACCCGCCAGCATTGGACAGTCTGCACGTCAGATGGAGGTAGCAACATATGAGCTAACGAACCTATGCGACAAGGGACTAGAAGTTCCGAGGACTGCCCCTCGGTTGTCCGACTAGAACTCTCGAGTTTCGTCCAAAGGAGTCGCGCTCGGACCCAAGAGAGCAAGAACGGCGGAGTCAGAAGAAGCAAGGATGAGAGAGAGGAAGCCCGGGTCAACTTCGGTATCGTACTTGACACGATCACATGACCGGAAGCTGTGCGTTGGATTTCGAACAGCGTCCCGCCTAGTTCCAGCCACCACAGACGTTCAACACTGAAACCTTTCTGGTGGACACACTGATCCTCCTGACGCGTTTCGTTGGCGACTCACTATGCTCGACACCACTCGACCGGTGATGACCGGAATACTTGCGCTTGCCGCCACCGTCGCTGTCGCCGCGACAGTGGCTACCGCGTGGCCGCGTGTTCGTTCGTATCGAGCTGCACGCGAGACGTCTGTACCTGAAGACGAGGAGTTGTGCAAGAAAGTTTGTGGGCCCTGAACGCATCTGGACCTCGCTGAATCACTGATCATACACGCACTCTAGCTGCCCCAAGACCTTCTATCTTGGAGGGCACCGGGGGGGAGTCTGGAAGAGGGCATTGCCATGTGGGAATCTCTCCGCACTACCTTCCTTCGCAAAGCCGGAATAGATCTCTGGCATCACGACCATGTAATGTGTCAAAAGGCGAACAAGGATCATGTACTGCTTTCCAGCGGGTTCACGTACGCGACGCCTCCACGCATGGAGAAGTGGATCTTCTGGTTTCGGGTGTTCAATCAATACGTGAGTGCCGTGTCTTTCTCACTCTGCCTGGATTGCGTACTCACCAGACGATGAATACAGAATGCTCTGACTTGGATGGGAACAACACGTGAAGGACACAACGTCGCGATACGCATCATGTCTGTACGTGATGAGGGGAAGGAGCAGCTGCAGATACTTCGCCGAATAGCTCGCGGAGACCTCAGTTTGTGCACCGAGAACCACGTTGCGCCGCTGTGGGACGAGGTCGAGATTGGGTACTTCAGATTTGCAATAACCCCATTCATCGGCCACAAAATGAGCTACTGCTATGGTGCCTGGGCGAAGAACTCAGTCGGGGATATAGTGGACATGATCATACAGGCCCTGGAGGTACGTCGAAGTCGTCTCCTGTCGCTTCATGGATCGCGCTGAACGGACACTTCAGGCACTCAAGTTCCTCCACCAGGAGGGGATAGCGCATAGGGTAAGTTCCTCGCCGTTTCTATTACCACCTTAGCCTCAATATTGCCTAGGATGCCGAGAAAGACAACTTCATGGTGCAGTGGCATCCTGAGTCTCTAGCGGCTATGCAGGTACCAACCTGTCGGCCACGCGTCTTCATCATTGACTTCGAAACCGCTCATGAATTTCCGCTCGATACCCCCGAGGAGGAGCGCCGTTTGACTGGCCCTCCATGGGACGATTATCTGCGGGACCTCGCTCCTGAGATTGCCTTGGGCCCATACGATCCTTTCAAGGTTGACGTATGGCAGCTAGCGCACAGCTTGTCTGACTTCAAGGTGAGTAACTCGTGAGATTGTACCTTCTCCCAGAGCGTTGCTGAGACCTTGATTCCAGTCTTCTGTGGCAGAGATAGACGCAGTACTCGAGACACTGCGCGTCGGAGATCCTGCTTGTCGGCCGACTGCCGCGGAAGCACGCGACCAGCTCGCAGCCGTCGTCCATGGTCTTCCTCCTGTTTCTCTCCTGATCCGCCCAGTCATTTTGAACACTGAGTACTCCTGTGATGACTGATTGATCCCATAATATAAGTATGCCTATTGAACGATTTGCTACGTGCAGCTCCTCAGGCTCTGAGTCAACGGCGTTCTGCTGCAACTGACAGATATTCTCAGGCTAGATCCCAGTGGGGCCGATACTGGCAGGCGCTAGCTCATCGAGTCAAACTGACCGTTTTCGTACCCGTCAGGTCCCATGCTCACGGCCCTCCGCTCAAGAAGCCAACAATGAACCGAATACCGCAATTTCCCATCGCGAAGACACCGCCCAGGAAGACCTATCCTAGTATCGCAAGACAATCAGGCTCTCTCAGCGTGTTGGAACGAAGCTCACTGCATCCGTATGCTGGCCGGGCTTCGTTCGGCGGATAGCTTTCAATTGATGGCCTTAAGGGCTCCAGAAGCATATATAAGACGACACGGTTCGTCCTCCGGCAGCAGTCCTCTGCATCCATACGCATCCCTCCACCTGGTACATACCCCCACGCTCAAAGTATCTCACTCATCATGCCGTACTCGGACTTCACCATTGCCACCAAGCAGAACGACGGAGTCCCGGCCAATGCCAGAGGCGTACGTGATTGCGAGCACCACAACGCATGAAACCCTCGCTGACTCGCATCTCGCATCTCACCACTAGACGAAGATGAGATTCCAAGCCCCGAACGGGTATCTGTATGTCGGTGCGCTCGTTAAAGTTATCGAGAGTCGCACCAATTACGTGCGCGTTGTTTGAATCTTCAGCGGCCCTGTAGTCTGACGTTGTTCGCTCTTCAGCCCATCTATCGCCTCCGCTTCGCGGACGGCTCTGAATACGGCGTTGTCAAGAACGTGTGCACCCCAGTCCCCAGCATGTACGTGCTATTCTCGCAACTCTTTTTCCTCGCTGACATCTCCCTCAGTACCGCGCTCAGTCCCTCGGCTCCCCAAGCCTAGCGGATGTTCGCCTCTCGTTGGCGCCTCCCGACTCGACCGCCCTGCTACGCTGCGTAGTTGGGCTTCGAGGTGTCAACCTCTCATATGCCTTCCAGACCTCTTTCCCCTACGTCTCTTTACCCTGTCCTCGTCCTCGTTGCTCTCTCAACTTTGTACTTATACGCCGCCGTCGCGAGTCTATCGCATCATGAATGCAAATTCAAAGTGTTATTACCAGCAGTGCCGTCTCCCGAGTTGCAGTGCTAAGTGGTGTCGAGTTGAAAGCTGTACATGATGTCGCTGTCTTGACTTGCTGATCTCGGTGGCGGTGAGTCTTAAATAGGAAGTAGAGACGCCGGCGGGAACGTGCGGCGCCATGGAAGGTCAATATGACTCCTCCTCTCTTCTTGACCGCTAAGTCATGTCCGACCTAACAGATCCGGACTGGCTTGCTTTTCTGCTCTGCGGTATGCACGAACATAACCAGGCCTCGTATCCTCGTCCTTACATTCCCGCTGAACAACTCAATCAGTTGAACGACGACGGTCTCCTCGAGCGTTCTGCCCCTGTTCTCGACAGTTTGGCGCGACTTCTCATCCGAGAACCTGGAGATCAACCCGTGTCCGTCACCGTAGTACCTCCAAATTCCTCCGGTAGCCCGAGCCACCGTCGCACAACAGTCTTGGTCTCACAGAACCCGGGCGTGCCCGCTGCCGTGAGCATACAACTCGAAATCATCATCGAGTACCTGTCCGCTGCTCGGAAACTCTACCTCAGTGAACGTGTTGACAAAAGGACGATCGAACTCACGTCACCGTCGGAGGAAAGCCCCACAGACACTCCTCTGCAGCGGGAACTCATGGAGCTTGAACGCGCCCTACATCGTTACTGCTGGGCGAAGGAGAAGCGGCGCTTAATCAAGGACGGACGCCACAGTCTCTTCAAGGAGCTCGTTCTCAACGTCTACGGCGTCGCTGCGGACAGTCTCCCCGAATTGGCGGAGGAGGTGGCGGAGCGCGAGGCACTCAATGCCCTTCAGAACATCACTCTGGACGAAAAGGAGCTGGTCGGAGAGACGGCGTGCCTCATAGCAGACCTCACATCCCTTCTAGGCGGTGATCCTCCTCCGCCCCCTACGTCCTCCGATGACCCGGAGGGCAACAAGGTTGTCGCTCCGCTGCTCCCAGTCATGCATCGACTGGACACACTCGCCTCCGATCCGGCGTGCAGACTCTCTGGTCGTTGTGCGACGCCTACCTTGCAAGTAAGTTCCACTTGTTCGTATGCATCCGTTTCCTCAATAACGTGGTTGGTCTTCATAGAATTCCTGGCTCGGAAGCGACGTCTGGCGGCGGCCCAGCGGGACCCCGACGCGCCCAAGAAGAAGGTCGAGAAGGTCGCCGTGACGTTCGGTGTACAGCGGTGGCTCCAGAAAATCACTTCCGTCACCCATGACCACTTGCAGATTGCGACGGCGATCCTGTCCGCTAGGATGGCGCCTCTGCTCGAGACGAGTCCCACAGTCCGCGCTGTATACGCCAAGGCGAACCCGCAGGACTACGTAGTGTCAGAGAAACATGTGGCGGATACGTTGATCCTGGCAGGCGAAGCAGAGGGAGAGGAGGTTCGACAATTGGCGAAGACGTTCGTTCAGTGGATGAAGACGAGGAATACTCGGAAAGGTATGTCCAGCTTTTGTCAGGCCTGATCACTCTTTACTGAGCTATTTCCACCAGTCCCGGTGCCGCCCGAGGACGAGTCGTGGACGGAAAGTTCTGAGAACGTCATTCATTGCGAATGTGTTCTCTTGACAGAGCTTCACAAGCTCTCGTTGGAGGGGCGACCCATTATTGGTTACATCGGCGTCTCGAAGCTTTCCTGTGCGCTGTGCCATCTGTACTTTGAGTGCTACCGCAAGATCACTGGCACCATCATCACGACGCTAGGAACACATGGACAACTCATGTTGTGGGGGACAACTACACTGTCGACGGACGACGACCGCGTCAAAGAGGCGTTGCGAGAGAAGCTCAAGGCGAAGCTGCTAGCCGAGGCTAGGATCGCTAAGACTCGGTAATCCTCTTCTCAGAATATCGTCGCTTCGCAGGCAAGCGTGGTCGGTGCGGCAGGCGAAGATACTGTCATTCCTTTGACTGGTATGTTTCTCCGCTTTTGATGAGTGTCAGATGAGCTGACGATATGTATGCTATAGTTAAAGATTCGATAAGCGGTATCCAGAATCAGTATGTACAGTGATGATGAGGACGATGATCTTTGACGGCACATGGGCGGTCACACCCTCAGTTGGTTAGCGCGACAGTGTACGCGGAAGTCGGATATGTATGTATTACACGACAGAGACGGGCAATCAGGAATGTAGCGAGTACAAGCTTGAAGACAATGTTCATCGAAGTCTTCGCGAGGACATCATAATCGTGCCCTTACTCAACGACGGCGAGCTTCTCGTTGGCTCCAGGTGGATGTCGAAGACAGGACTGAGGACTGCGTTGGAGAGGAGATGTGAAACCGAACTCACTGCTACCCGGATTCAGCAACCCGTACTCGTCGAGCATCATGCATCAGTCGCCCGCTCTACCGCGCTCTGACCTGTACCTGATGAACTTCGCCGCAAAGAAGGCGTCCCACTCTACGGTGATCTCATCGCGCCCGCTCACAATCACCACGGCGGGGATCAGAGTAGCCTCACTGTTCGACCGCAAGAACGTCAGCTTTACGTGCAGGACCGTCGAGCTGCGCTGAGCCCACTCACATGAAACCATGATGGGCTATCTGCCCTTCGCCTCGAAAGGCACGTACCGTCCGCCCCGATCCCGACGGGTCCTCCCGTGGCGTGGGCTCCTTCAAGTCCGCAGACCATGTGCACGCGCCGCGCGGAATGTTCACATCGCCCGTGATCTTCCACGCCCGCAGTGCCTGCTCCGCGGCGTCGTGCTCCAGGAAGAGGCACTCCGTGCCGTGGGGTCCATAGTCGCCCAACCAGAGGCCCACCAGGGTTTCCGCTCGCCAGTCAGGCGAAGCGGGGTCCACCCCATCCTGTGTGTTCGTGCGAAGGGCGTAGTACCGCGGAACGAAGTCCACGTAGTTGAAGCTGAGCGGGTTTCCGGGATTGTGTAGTTCGGGGAGGTAGACGGTGGAGGTTCCGTCAGGGGGCGGTGGGAAGATCGAGATGGATCCTGGCTTTGGCGTGCCTTCAACGTAGCGCAAGCCCACTCCGTACGGCTCCTGGTCGCGAGGCCTCGGCGTGATTGCAGGCGGACTCTCCTGCGGCATCGGCGGGAGGCCCCGCTCGCCGTCGAACCACGCTGGGGTCAGGCTTTCAGGAAACTCTCCCGAGGAGTAGTGTGGTACAATGAGTGTCATGGACGTAGGAGCAATGACGTGTAGCGACGGCCTGGCCCGACTGTCGCCTCCATCCAGGCGGATGTACGGAGGTGGAACACCGTTGTGTACGAGGAAGCCGAGGTCGCTGCGGGAACGCAGATGCCAGCTGACTTGCACCTCGTCCGCATTCTGGCGCGTAGCCTGCCGCCATGGGGTGAAGCCGATCTGCATGAACTCGACATAGGAGGGGTACTGTGGCATGCTGTGGTCATGGCTTCGTCCGGAAAACCGCCATACGTCGCCTGCAATGATGAGCTCCCCAGAGCGTTGGAACTCGTCTGGCACGAGACGGAACTCGATGATATTTCCCGCGAAGGGGTAATCGCTGCACCATCGTCCCAGCAGCGCGCCGAATCGGTGAAAGAGGCGACCGCAGATCACGCGGTAAGAGCGATCCTTGAAGACGCTGTTGTCGGCGATGCCGTAAGGAATGCAGAAGGGGCGCCATGTGGTTGTATCGTCAAGCAAGGGATAGTAGAGCGTCCTCGTAGAAGCTATGAAGCACAGAACGTCGGCAGGAGAGAGGTTCCGAAAGATCACTTGGAGAACATCGTATGGGAGATCGAGCACAGAAACCATAGTCGAATAACTGCAATGCAATGATCAGTCCAATGCATTAGACCTCCCTCGTGTATTAGCCACCTTAAGACAGCGAGTTAGCGAATCCCCGGACCGTATGAGCGGGCGGGGTTGAAGTAGTTAATCCTGTAGGTGGTGGTACACCGGCGAGTAGTGCATTCACCCGTCCACGGACATCACACGCAGCATCATAAAGCCACATGATGCCAACGTGGGGAAGCTTTACAAGCCTTCGATAGCTCAGTTGGAAGAGCGTGGGACTGTAATGGTTACAAACTGGCATCCCAAGGTCACTGGTTCGATCCCGGTTCGAAGGATTCTATTTTGCCCTTAGGCATTAGCACCTCCAAGGGGGCGTGTGTGCACCATGGCAGGCGGCGGAGGAAACACCGCTCGACGATGCTCGCGAGAGTGGCGAGCGATACACGGATACAACTTGTACGGGACAGGGCGCGACTTCACAATTACTCCGAGTCGGCGACAAGGAGCCAGGGCCCAGCGGGCAGTCTGCGATCAATGCTCGCACATATTCCACGGAATTTCGAGCCTTCTCTCAGCTCCATCGCCTCCGTGCGGTCAATCGTGTCATCCCTCACTTCGTGCATAATGGCGTCGTACAGCTCCCGCGGGAGGTCTCGCATCTGCGGCGCGATAATGCACGCGAGCTCGTCCCACGACCAGTCCTGCGGGAGCACGTCGCTCGTGGAAGCGATCCGGACGGAAGGATCGACGAGGAAGAAGCAGAGGAATTTCCGGTATCAGTGCTGATAGACGTCGACGCACTTGTCTTCCGCGGCGACGATGTGACCGAGCTTCTGGTTGAGCAGTTCTTTATAGCCGTCGATACGCCATGCTGCGACAGCGGCCTGGGCATCGAATTGCTCGTGGTACATACTCGACATTTCGTGTGGTTCCGGCCAGCCGATGGTCGTCCGGAACGCCAGCCGCGACTCGGTGATATTCTCGGACGCGTAATAGTTGCGACGATGCGCTCGTTGAGCATCGCTTCGACGCGCCGAGTTGCCCTGCGTGAGGACGATATTCGCAAGCTTGACGATGACTTGGAGCGTGCGTTTGGCGAGGGGCAGGCGAGCGCAGCCGTCTTGCTTTGGGGGCATAAATCGCGGGGGGTCCGGGATAGCAGGCCAACGCTCCTTTCGAAACCACTCCTGATGTCGTTCCTTCCACTGGCCGCGCTCCTCGTCGACACCCTGTGTAGGCTTCGTAATATGGTCGTACCAGTGCGTCCCATCAAACTGTATGACCGGGGGATGTCGATGGCGTCCCAAGCGACCTGTTCAAAGAGAGGAATGAAGCGCTGGAGAACGAGCGAGATAGTGCCGTACTTGGACCGTTGTTCAATCGGGTCGAGGTTATTGATGTAGCCAAGCGGGCGAACGCGTCCGCTCTCTGCGACGAGGAAGTCCGTAGGAAGCCATTGACGACTCTTGTAAGTAGCCCACTCTGCGTCGTCCTGCTGTAAGTCGGGTCGCGCTGCAAGATACTCCTCGAGCGAGACACGTGCGAGCTGCGTCCATCAGCGACATGAGAGCGACCGATGGACGAGGTCGAAAACCTGGTGATTCGATCTGGGGTGCCAATCCTTCTCGTCCTCGGACACGTCCTCCAGCTTGGAGACAGCGGCGATGAGCGCAGACTTGACAGTCGGGGGAATGAGGATTTGCGACTCGTACACCTTGGACACTGCAGACGGCTGTGGACACGTGAAGACCAGGATGCAAAGAGTGATGCGCACTCGTTGCGCTCTACGCAGCCCGCCTCGTATTAAAGCTGGTCGAGGACGTAGTCGAGCTGCACCTCACTCATCGAGTCGCGCGGCCATTTCTTCTCTCCCGGCAGGCCAATATCGAAGCGCTTCTCGCCGCCCCAGCACAGTTCTACCTGCAGGCGTTCGTGCTCGACCATCTCCGCGCGGCACTTGGCAGCGATGCCTGGGTCGTTGATCTTCTCCCGCCAACGCGGCTTCTGGTGAACCTCGCCCGAGAAGAAGCGCATGCGCAGCTCGACGAGGGTGACTGGCTCACGCTCCTGAAAGTCGAAGGGAGAGGAGAGATCGCGAGGACGGACCCGGGGATTGTGCTTCAGAAAATTACTGTCACCAGTCCATCTGTCACCGTGAATGATGTCGTTGAGGGTCACAGTGTTCATCATGGGGGATGAGAGAAGAAGGGAGTCGAGAGTGGGGAGGAGATGGCACAGGGTTTATATACGCCCACGACTCACGGTGACGTAGTTACCTCCAGGAGCCGAATAGCGGCGAGAAGGCCTTCTCATCCGCGTGCGGTGCTAGAGCCTGAGGTCAATACCATACATGCAGTCCCGTCAGGAACTGGTTCGACCCCGCTTCGGGGAGAATGCGAAGGCACCCTCCCCATCACCCACTGTAGGTTACATCCCAGCACGAAGAGGTCTGAACACAGCAATAGCACATTCTGGATATAGTACACACCGTTGTCCCAAAGCAAGACAGAGTCCTGAGCAAGCCGTCAAACTGTACCACGCCTCCAAGTGCTCCTGCGACCACGGACCGGAGGGGGCACCTCGACCCGGGCTTGGCAGTAAGGACATCGACCCGATTTCTGCGTGAGCCACTGGTCAATGCAGTCTTTCTGCGGGACGAACCAAGCACTACGGTCAGCGCACACGCTCGCAGGGAAAACTGACGGCAGCACAGTCACTCACATGGTATACGTGTCCGCACCCGAGCAGCCTCAACGGCTCGGGGGCCTCGCTGTTGTCCGAGTCCGCGAGCTGCAGCGCACCCGCGTCCATCGGCCTGGGGGACTCCACCCGGACCTCTGTTATCTGGGTCCCGTCCGAGCCTGGGTCGAGACGCGGCATATCGGCGAGCTCGTGCGCCTCGTCATTCGAGTTCCCACCAGTGGGATGTTCGTCTCCGCCCCCGTCCGCGTCCTTGTCCCGCCCGTTGAGCCGCCGCGGTGCTTCGAACTCGACGAGGCATATCCCGCATGTCGCTCGGTTCTCTGGGAGTCGGACGAAGGGGTACATCGCGGGACCGAACATCTGGTCCCACTCGTCCACATCCTGCGCGGGGTTCGCGGGTGAATCCTCCATCCCGCGTTCGACGTCCGCGTTGTCTGTCTTGCGCCGTTTGAGTGGCGGTCGGAAGAATACGAAGCGCCTTCTCCTGGTGGGTGTAGGTGCTGGGCGTGGCAGGAGCGGAGGACTGGACAGCGCCTGCGGAAGGGGTGTTATAGGGCTGGTGGGTGCGTCCCCCGGCGGGGGAGGGATATACAGCACTAGCGGGATGCGGTCGACTTCCGCCCGAGAAAGCTTCTGGATGGTAGGTCGTCCGACCTGTCGTCGCGCCATCAACGTGTAGATCATCTGTCCACTCACGTCAACTCTGTGCACAGGCACCACAGGTAGACAGCACGAACCGGTATGATGATCGTCAGCACGAAATGCGAATACACCACGATGAGGATGGTGTACGTCGCGGCGGATATGGCCTGGGCAGCAACTCGGCAGCGCGAGCCGTGCGCGTAGATAACCAGGATAGCACTGAAGAACCAGACGATAGCAATGAAAGGATCGAGCTTGAGGAGACTGCCCTGTAGGGTCAGGGTGGGTGCTCAGTAACCGGTAAGGGCACACGCACAGGACATGGCACGCTTGAAGCGAGAGGGGACATATAGCGTCTGACGAGGAAGGCATTCGGGTCAGCGCAGGCTCCCCAAGAGGACCATGTTCGGCAGGGGTTGCGGGGTGTTCTCGAGGCAGTGTAGACCGTCGGGCTTCCCTACGCAATCGGCGACTACCCCTTCGTAAGTCACCGGACAAAGAGAGAAACGTGCAACGACTCACATCCGCTTCCTCTTGATGTAAAGCCATGACTCCAAGTACAGTTTCAGAACGAGCCTCCCCATCCATATGAGGTTCCACGCTGCGAGGATGGTGCACGCGCCAAGCTCCGTCTGTCCTGGGTGTTGCGGGAACGGGCTCACGCGCACGCCCGCGACAGCGGTGAGCACCATAATAACAATGATCTACGGGGACGTGTTCATTGAGACTGTGTTCGAGGACGAGGGGAGGGGGCACGTGTAGCGCGAACCGGAGCAAGTATACGCACCTGCGACACGGAAAGCACCACTACCGTGAGGTACCGCACGAGCAGCCAACGGTCCCGCTGGGCACTGGTCTGTCCAGCATACCCCGTAAGCTCGAGCACCTTCCTCCATGCCCTCCCTCGCGCCGTCGTAGGTTGCGGTCGTGGTTGAGGTTGTGTTGTGTTCCCCGCATGCGTGGGTGGCGTGCGGGGTGCCGAGGGCGCCCGAGATGTCGCTTCAGGCGTCCTTGGCAGATTCGATCGCGCGGCGGGCAGAGCAGCGAGCGCAATCCCGGCAGAACTGGCGGTGTTGTCAGACATAGCGGGCCAGCGACGGGGCTACATGGGTGTGGGACGCAGGGTGTATAAGGGTGTATATAGCGCAGTCCAGGGCGTTCAGAAGCACGCCCAGATTTGGCCGTCGAGCCTCGAGACGCAGAAATGCAGGCTAATGCAGGCCCGCTCTCAGCCAGGCGTCTGGTCCACATGCTGTACCTCATAGAACGCTTCTCCAAAGACCAGGGACAATACTATGCTACACGGGTACACTCTGCGGGGGTAGATGCAGGACACGGCAGTGCAGCAGCGTTGCTTCGGTGAGTGACAGTTGGGCGATGCGCTCGAGGCCCGAAGGGCATCTTCGTGCATTGTCCGGACCATCGGAGTCTCCGTGCCTCGCAAACAGAAGGATCTTTCATCACGACGACCGTCGAAAACAGCGCCTCGAGACATGATTGGAAGTCATAACACTTACTTTGATTACAGAGGGCCGGGATTTGCATGTGGCCGGAGTCAGTATTGCCGGAGTTCAACAAGAAAATAGACCGACCAACGACCCGGCTGTCTTCAAGCGCATCCCGCCCTGTAGCTCATCTCCACTGGGCCTTCTATTCGATGCTCGCATATCCTATCACTTTCGCAGAAAAATTGAGGGGTGAGATGGAAGCAAGTCCGATTACGATGGAGGTAGTAGGTTATGTAGTTGACACTAATCTTCGGAGAGGAAGCCAGAAGCCTTCCTCCGGAACTTCGCCTGGTCCCTCAGCCACTATGAACGATGGTCAGGACACTTCGGACGCTTGAAAACAGAGCAGGACGTACCTGTCTATAATCGTGCAGCGAACCAATTTTCTCCCCTACACCCCAGAGACGCGATTAGTGGAAACGATACACGACGGCTCACGCACTCACCATAGTAGTCGGGCACGGGGTTCGTAGCACTCTGCCTCGTGGGGTCAACACGGTTCTTGACTATATGCTGGTGGAACTCCTTGTCGCGCTTCTCGATGAGCTTCATCGCCCGCCTGTGGGTCATCCTCCAGATACTGGAACCAATGACCGGACCAATGAGGTATCCGAAGCCTGTCACGAGTGGGGCTCAGAAGGTGTCGTGGCAGAGATCTAGCACAGGAACGTACCTGCGCATCCTAGGGTTGCAGCGCCATACACAAACATGGGATCAATGTTCTGCAAGAAGCGTCAGTCGCAGTTGGTCTCCACATACACTGCACCGCACTCACAAAGATTGGCTTGTTGGGATCCATTTCCATGGTCCCGAAGTATGAGATGCCACCCATGAAGCCTCCGATAGTCGTTGGAATGGTCAGAGCCTACAAAGCCACGGACATAAGTTCACCGTACCCTCCGAGACGTGGCCCTTCAAGAGGAGAACTCACGGTCTCCCATCTCCTCTTGCGCTTGCGAATTGCCAGGTACTCCTGCCATGGGAGGGTCTCCTCCGCCTGTGTCTGCGCCTGGGAGGCTGACGGGTTCGCGGGGGCCTTCGCCGCCTTAGTCGTGTTGCCACGGGTGTGAATGCGCGGCCGACATGTCGAGGAAAAGGTTTTCGGGCGTGTAGCGTTTGGTACGCTCCTTGAGAGCGGTCGCAGCTGCAAGGTGGACATGATGGTCAAGTTCACAAAGTGTGGTCGACGGCGGACGCGAATGACATCGTGTCCTCCCGGCGGCATAGGCGCCATTGCCGCATTTGGCACGTTTGGCGCTCAAATGATGTACTGGTCCGCCGTTGACAGTCCTCTTGCAAGTCGGACCACGACTGCAGCTGCAGTTCATACTGTCACAGATGAGGCTGGTCCTTATAGTACAGAAGCTGTTGCAGCTGCTGCAGTTGTCCCGTTTGTTTTCAGATGAAAGCTCTTGCTTGACCGCTCTCAACCTCGCTTGGAATCTCGGAGACCCTACCGAGTGGCTCGGATCTGGCCCGCACACTGGCAAGCTCTGAGTCTAACGCAGACCTATACTACTGTATCTCACAGCGACAGCAGTCCGAGTCGTGTGTTCATCATTCAAGTGAGTCTGGACCTTATGTGGTGACGTCAAGAGGACCTTCGTGGGCATATATATACGTGCCTTCGCGCATCGATTGTCCCGCCTTTCGCCTCCTCCCCCCACCTACGCCATCTGAGCCTGCGCCTGTTCATCTTGAACTATCTCGTTCTCCCTGCTCTGGATGTTGGCCGAAATCTTCGAGAATCCGCCGTCCGATCGAGCAGACGCGCAGAGAAATGCTCGCAGACACCGAGGCGCTCAGTAGAGGGCTAAAGCACAGTTGTATCAAGCTGCTGATGACAGTCATGGGCTGATCAGCATATGCCGAACCCCGGAATGCGGGGAAAAGGACGTCGGGGCGATAGGGGGTGGACGAGACTCGAAATGTCGAGGTGCGAGTCACATACAAATTCTCAGGCCTATCGGGCGACTGACTTATAGGTATCTAGCCGTCGGACTACCGTCGGATAGCGACCAGCTGCCATCTCTCACATCGACCACCACGGTCCACCATCCCCCCGCCTCGTAGTGAGTCGGTACCTCTGAAGTGGCAATGCCTATCTGACCTTCGAACAGGACGGATTCCTTCATAGACATACACGCTATGCCGTCGACGACCCGTATACCCCCGGAGCTCTGTGACCAGACTATAGATTACCTCTGGGACGACCTAGAGTCCCTCCGAGCATGCAGCCTCACCTGTAAGGACTGGCTTCCGAGCAGCCGTTTCCACCTCTTCCGCAACCTCCGCCTCCGGCACGCGGACGACGTCGTACGCTTCCGTGCGCTCCTCACCTCCTCCCCTTCGATCGCCCATCTTGTCCGCAAGCTCTCGCTCAGCGCAGACTACGACGGGACGACCACCGACGGCACCGCACGCGAAGACGACGGCTGGGTGAACGGCGCGGCAGAGCTCTTCCCCTGGCTCGACAACGTGACAACGCTCGCTCTCGCGCGGGTGAGGTGGCATGCGCTCAGCGCCGAGACGCGCGCAGCGTTCGCGGGGGTATCGCAGTCCGTACGCCAGCTTTTCCTCTTCGAAGTCTCCTTCGACGCGTCCCGCGACGTGATTGCCTTCCTCTCCGCGTTCCCCTCCCTCAACGACCTCTACTTCCAAGCCGTCTCGTGGAAGCACGACTCCCCGTCCCCATTCGATGAGCCCACTACGGGCCTGCAGATTCGCGACGCCGTCCAGGATGCCGGGCGGATGCATCTCTCGTACCTGTTCCTCGATCCGAAGTCGTCCCCGACGCTTGTGACCGAATGGCTGCTCAAGCACCCCGACGAGCAGCATCTGCAGACGATCCAGCTCTGCTGGCGCGAACTCGAGAACACCCAAGCCGTCGGCGACCTCCTGCAAGCCAGCGGCTCCTCCCTCGAGTCCCTCCAGGTCGAGTTCCCCGCGGGCATCTCGGAGGACGCCGTCATGCACAACCACCTGAGCCTCGCGAACAACACCGGGCTCCGCGCGCTGCACTTTGGCGGGCTCGACGTCCGTGCGTCGCAGGCGTTCGTGTCGAACAGGCTGTTCCCGTGGGTAACCGCGATGCTCTCGCAGGTCGGTTCGCGGCACCTCGAGGAGGTCTCGTTCGCGCTGGAGATCGCGTCCGTGCAGGACCTGCTTGCGCTCGACTGGGCGCGGATCGACGCTGATTTGTGCCGCGAGGAGTTCCGCGGGCTGATGGTCATGTTCTACGTGTCGTGCGACCAGGATGGGATGGCGAAGGAGGTGCGGCGGGAGATATCTGAGCGGTTGGGCGGGTTCCAGGAACGGGGCAAGCTCTGCATCTCGTGCATCTAGAGAGTCAGTGTTTGCATTCGCGCATTTAGAGGTGCTGCCATATCTTTTGGGATTTTGGGTATCTTTATTCCTTTCTTTTAGGTCTTCCTGCTGCATAGGGCTACCTGTTGACATCTTATCCTTCTGTACCTAGACTATTGGTTGACTATGTACATGTTTTACTAGACGGAATAATGTATTGGGAACTGACCGGTGGTCAGGGTTGCTACTTAGACATCCTCTGCTTGAATTCGGGAAGATGGGGTTGTCGGACACATAAGTACGTTCGACTCGAGGTTAGCGTGTTTGAACATCTGCGTACCAACCTGCATACATACTACTATCCATTGAACTCGTCGCCATCCTGTGCGGTCGTATGCCTGCTGCGGGTATTTGGTGACGTTGAGACCAGTCCAGTGCTGATGTCCGCCATGCCACCACGACGGTTACGCCGCTCACCTCCGCCTTGAGGCTTACATGAAGGATTGAGACGCAGATGCGCGTGTGTTCAGGAGATCTGATACTAGTATACATGGAATATCCTACTCGGAAAGAAGACCTGACGAGGACGAGGACAATGAGTTAGTGTACATATGCATGGTATCGATCGGTGACGATCCAGACTCCACAGAGCAGACAACAAGAAAGCAAACAGAACGATACAAGATGGACATCACGTTCTATTTGAGCAGCCTCTGCACCATCCATACATCATGCTCAGCCTTGATGTTGGTCGCAGCCAGAGCATCGAGCGGGCGGGCGATCTGCGGGTTGATGCTACGGGGGTACTTGGCCTCGCCCTCGACGCCCGCCCAATCCCAATCAACGATGAGAATGTCAGCGCCGTCGCCGGGGGCATCCTCCTTACGGACGAGCACGTTGACGTCGCGGAGGTCTCCGTGAACGAACCCCTTCTCGTGCAAGACGGCGAGCTTAGCCTGCACCTGCTTTCGGGCTTCGGCCAGCGATACAGCGGGCTTGAACGGGGGTTGAGCTGGCACTTTGTCAGTCGGCTTTGTCTTCGCCGGATCCGCCCTCGCCGCTGCCTTGATGTCCCACATGTTCTTGGGGTATTCCGCGGTCTTGTCGTCCATGACGACCATGGTCCAGTCGTAAACCTCATTCACCGCACGCAGCGCGGGAGCGAATCCGGCGGAGTGAGCGGCTTTATGGGCTGCGGCGGAGTAACGTTTGCTGAACTTAACGCAGAGAGGCGTCCCGTCCTCGTGAAGAACGCGGAAAATTCTCTTCTCCTCGATAGCTTCGATATACGTGAATCGGTGAGACTTGCCGTCGTCGTCCTTGTAGAAGTCGCGGAAGGGGAAGTCAGCTCGTGGAGTGCGTTCGAAGGGCATATTAGGGTAGCGGTCCCGCAGAGCGTGCACAGCGACGCGTAGAGCGGCTAGTGCCCGCTCTCCCCCTTGAAGCTCCGCTTCGTTCGTTGTGTGTGCATGAAGGGGGATACAGCAGAGGTGTTCGACATTGGGCCCCTCATCGTAAACGGCAGCGGCGATAGCGAGGTACGGCCCTTAACTCCGATTCAGCAACGGCCGCAGTGAGAGATCAGAGACACGTACCGAAGTGCAGAACGATTATTGCGGGCAAGTTGCACCGCGTCTCGTCTGGATTGTCCTGAGTATGATCCATGAAATAACGAACGTTCTCTATCCAGTAGTGGATGGCCTCGACATAGGGATCCGAATTGCTCGTGCCGATCTCGTGCTTGACCTCCTGCACATAGTATACGAGCTCGATCCCCAGGACAATAGCACGGAGGTCACCGTCGTCGTAAAACCTGCTAGACCCTACGTAACCCCGCGATGCACGTGCGGGTAAAATGCCTCCATTTGTGAGGATGTCCGTGAACTCTTCTCGCCGCCGAGCCTCGTCCTCAAAGTTCAAGGAAGCAGTCGCACGTAGTCTTTCAAAGCACTGGATGTCCTGAGGGGTAGGCATGATTGACTTGACGTCGCAGCGAAGCCTGCAGAGAGTCTCGTCCAGGAGAGTCGGCGGGGTAGAACGTTGATATGGCCGACCGCAGTGGATCCGATGCGCCTCGCTCTCCTGCGCTTTGTTAAAATTACCCACTTTGGCCTCAGAAGACGGCGCCTTTGGGGAAGAAGTACGATCAAAGTAGACGCGTCGTCGCTTGCTGAATGCGAGCGGCTGCAGTATGCCATTATCGTCTTCCTGTGCTTCGGGAGCTGCGGGGAGGGGTTGGCATCTCCGGACAGGCGGGAGAGAATGGACCACTTACAGTCAGGAGGGACGATGACAAACTGTAGTTCTCCCAGCGCCATCCCCCAGGGATAAAGGTCGTTCAACAATGCGCCGTGATTTGTCCTTGGAAGATCTTCTAGGGTCTGCGACTCGATGACAGCCTTCAGTTCGTCTTCCGGGTCCCACGCGGTCCCTTCCGGGAACTGCAAAACGGGTGAGCGCCTACACTCTGTGTTGCGGACGGTCAACATACCTGATACATAACGTAACCATCAGCTCTGGGGGGCAAGAGGCATTTGACTGAGTTGCCGAGAGGGACCTGCTCAAACGTCGCAACTTCCTGCGTTCCCGTGTTATATACCGCGATACTGGGATAGTGGTCTGTACAGGTCAGGCGCAAGTCAGGGCAAGCTTCACAGTGAGTACTTACTCACCATGTCTTACGACTAGGTGAAGGTCACCGTCCTGGATCGTCTGAAACCACTCCTCATGGTTGCGGTGCTTGTGGCGCCTCAGGCCTTTATTGAATGTCTTGAAATGCTCACGCAGAGCGGATCGCGCAACGGATGGGGTCTCCAAGTCGTCGATGCTGATTTCGCCGGGTGGCACCTGTCGAATGCTGGTAAATTCAATTTCAGAAAGACATGCAGAAGAAAGACATACAAGCCAGACGCTGCCATACAGTGGCTCTACCTTCCGCACCGCCTCTTTGAAGGCATACGACGATGCATTGCGGCTGATGGTGAAGTCACGGAAGTCATTGCATTCAAGGCAGAAGAGATACAATGTGACTTGGGACTCCTCAGCAGCGTCAGCCACGGTGATGAGGAGGACGGTGACGTTGAGAGCGGACAAGAATCAAGTTCAAGTTCAACTTCGCGATCGGGAACAGAGCGCTAGCGCTCGTAATTGTATCGGCGTCTTCTCAGTATGACCACGGAAATATGCGCGACCGCCTCAAAATCCACGAGGCTGAGACATCCACGGAGGAATATCGATGAGGAGTGGACTCACCGGCGGGCGGAACAAGCACGAAGTACAAGTTGCAGCTCTCCTCTTGCGAAACCTTATAGCGCGACGTCTCGCAGCCGCGCACCTCCGGGATACTTACTTACATGCTTGAGAGTATCCATGTCGACGACGGCTTCCAGCTCTCCAGCGGACGAACAACTGGAATCCGTCCCTTCCGGAGACTGCCACGCCACAAATGCGAGCAGTGAGCACATACGAATCCCCCCCAGAACCGTGACCGTTACCTACCACTGACCAGGTACACATCATGCGGGCCGCTCCATCCCTGGTGGTACGCCACTTTCCACAGAATCACCGAGTTCAGACTGCATTGCGAAAATCCTGCGCGTCCCTTGAAGTCGAAGACGTTGATCTCAGGACATTGATCTGCGGATCTCAGACAAACCGTGACGGGGCAGAACGCGTCGTCCCGAGGGAAGTGCTGGTCGAGAGGAGACGCGTCAGGCACGGGACCGCGACAACCACCTGCACTGCCAGTGTGCAAAAAGGCGCCTGTCGGCTGTCACTGCTCGCCCGAGTTCTCCGACGTGTTCGCTGGCTCTCTGCGGGAGGGCTATGTACGACTGTCGACACGGTATACCATAACGTACCCTGAGCGTAAGACGCAGCACACCCAATTCTATTCCCGTCCTCCATACCAACTGGAAGTCGTACGACAGCGAACATCGAACATCGAACATCAAACATAGCACATGAACACGCACGCGGAGAACACATCGCGGTGGATGACGGAGAAGCTGATGCGGTTGATTTTATTGGCAACGCAAGGTCTACAGTAAAGAGGTCCAGCCTTGCACCGCCGAAGCAACGTCCACGCCGATCGTTTCCGACCGCCCCGCCTGCACACAGAGAAGCCGAGAAGCCAGCCGCCTATGACTCGCCCATCTCCTTCGCGAGCTGCTCCGCCTTCGTCTTCACGTCCTCGATCGTGCCGACCATGTAGAACGCGGACTCGGGCAGGTTGTCGTGTGCGCCGGAGAGGATCTCCTTGAAGGAGCGGACCGTGTCCTTGAGGGGCACGAGCCTGCCCTCGAAGCCGGTGAAGACCTGCGCGACGGCGAACGGCTGGGACATGAAACGCTGGATCTTACGAGCACGCTCGACCTATGGCGGAATCGTCAGTATGGGTTGATAGTGCAGGCAGAGAGACAACTTACAGTCAGCTTGTCCTCCTCGGACAACTCGTCCATACCGAGAATGGCAATGATATCCTGGAGCGACTTGTAGTCCTGGAGGATCTTCTGGACGGCGGTCGCAACCTCGTAGTGCTCGGTACCGACGATACGGGGGTCGAGCATACGGGACTTGGAGTCGAGGGGGTCGACGGCGGGGTAGATACCGAGCTCGGCAATCGAACGCGACAACACAGTGGTGGCGTCCAAGTGAGCGAAGGTCGTGGCCGGGGCGGGATCCGTCAAATCATCGGCGGGCACGTAGACGGCCTGCACGGAGGTGATGGAACCCTTCTTCGTCGTGGTGATACGCTCCTGCCTGCAGATCAAACGGGCGTCAGAGAGTCATCAAAATACGTCATGACATGGACGTACATGCCACCCATGTCCGTCGACAGCGTGGGCTGGTAACCGACGGCAGAGGGGATACGACCGAGAAGGGCAGACACCTCCGAACCAGCCTGGGTGAAACGGAAGATGTTGTCGATGAAGAGAAGCACATCCTGGCCCTCCTCGTCACGGAAGTACTCCGCGATGGTGAGACCAGTGAGCGCGACACGGGCACGGGCACCAGGGGGCTCGTTCATCTGACCGAAGACGAGAGCGACCTTGGAGTCACCCTCGAGGTTGATGACACCGGTCTCAATCATCTCGTGGTACAAGTCGTTACCCTCACGGGTACGCTCACCGACACCTGCGGGGACAAGTCAGTGGGCTGCAGGTGGACGTGATTGTATGCGTGACGTACCGCAGAAGATGGAGAAACCACCGTGGGCCTTGGCGACGTTGTTGATGAGCTCCTGAATCAACACAGTCTTGCCGACACCAGCACCTCCGAAGAGACCGATCTTGCCACCACGGGCGTAGGGGGCGAGGAGGTCGACGACCTTGATACCGGTCTCCAGGACCTCAGCAGTCGTGGACTGGTCGACGAACGCAGGGGGCTCCGCGTGGATGGGGAGGAGCTTGACGCCCTTGATGGGACCACGCTCGTCAATGGGCTCGCCAATGACGTTCATGATACGGCCGAGGGTGGCGGTACCGACAGGGATACGGATGGGGGCACCCGTGTCGACGACCTTCTGGCCACGGACGAGACCCTCGGTACCGTCCATAGCAATGGTACGGACGGAGTTCTCACCGAGGTGAGCGGCGACCTCGAGGACGAGACGACCACCGTGGAAGTCAACGACCTCGAGCGCGTTGAGGATGGGGGGGAGGTTTTCGGACTCAAACTGCACGTCGACGACGGCACCGATGACCGTCTTTACGTGGCCGGTCGGGACCTGGGCCTCAGTCGCGTACGAACGAGCTACGGGTCAGAAAACGGACAGAAAAACGGCGAAAAACGTGGTCAGCGCATGCTCTCCCCCGCGCGAGCGTAGAGAGAGGACGCACCAGACTTGGCGGGGGCATAGCGGGGGAGGGCGCGTTGTGATGAAGAAGGAACGGACGCAGCCCGGGCAAGGATGGGCGCGGCAGCAGCGGTCGAGAAGAACGCGTTTGTCCTCTTCGCGCTGTTCAGCGCTCTGCGGGAAAGACGGTGTACGCCGCGCGAGGTGAGCATCGTGGACGACGGGGTTGGAGGTGTGCGGTGGTGAGAGCTCGACGCCCGACACGTAGGGGAATAAAGTTCCACGTTCAAACTCCGACGCCCCGTTGCCGGCCTCCCCCGACCTCCTCCGCCCACCGCGTCTCCTCCGTCCCGTCCCCCCCGCCCGCTGTCCTCTCCTCGACCCGCGGCCGACGTTGCGTGAATCGTTAGCTACCCGTCCGTACCACACACAGTGCACACAGGAAGCACACTCTTCGCAGACACGCATCGGCCGATGTCTGCGCGCGCCTCCTGCTGGCACCGCGGACCCCGAACACCCGTAGCGCCTGCGACGGTCCGGTGGGCCTGAAATTTTGGGAGAGCCCGAAGTCTATGCTCGATTGCCTGGACGCAGAGTTAGAAAGATGTTGTACACAACCGCAGCGCACGTTCCTCGCCCCCTCGTTCCTACACCCGCCTTGCCCCGCCAACTCCAGCCAGTCAGTGCTCCGTTTTCCCGTCGTGTGCACACCCGTCTGACCTCGGAACAGTGTGCGGAATCCTAGGCCTCCTCCTCCACGACCCGACGATCGATGCTGCTTCTGAGATCTGCGAGGGTCTCGCTCTTCTCCAGCACCGCGGCCAGGATGCGTGCGGCATCGTCACCTGCGGTCATAAGGGTCGCTTCTACCAGTGCAAGGCCAACGGAATGGTCAGAGACGTGTTTGACGCCTCAGCCGTCTCAAAACTCGTCGGCGGAATGGGTGTAGGCCACGGTACGTCGCCCTCGGACATATGAAAACATGTTCGTCAAGGTCTGACCATCATGAAGTGCGGTATCCGACTGCGGGCAGCTCGAACCACGCGGAGGCACAACCTTTCTACGTCAACTCGCCGTATGGGATTGTGATGGCCCATGTAAGTCCCGTCTCATCTCCTTCTCCTTCTCTTCGACGATCCGCGGTATCACCGCTCCTACAAACTACTCGATGGTCCATCTCGTAGTGCTCATGGTACCATCTTCGACTGCTGTGGCGGAGCGCTCTCGGCGACAGCCCTGATTCCACTGTGTGCGAGCGCGCTCCACACAGTACTACCCTTCATAGACTTTGGTGGCCTCAATGGATCGCGGCGTAGGACATGTACGAAAGCAGTGGAAGTGCTGACCAGTGATACAGAATGGCAACCTCATCAACACATCCTCTCTTCTCCAATTTATGGACGCCGTTGCGCACCGACACATCAACACCAACTCCGACTCGGAGCTGCTCCTCAACATCTTCGCCGACAACCTCCAGAAGACGGGCAAGTTCCGTATCAACGAAGAGGACATCTTCACCGCGATCGGCGGGCTCATGGAGCAGGTCAAGGGCGCGTACGCCTGCGTCGCAATGCTCGCAGGCTTCGGCATCATCGCGTTCCGCGACCCGAACGGCATCCGCCCCCTCGGGATGGGCTCCCGCAAGGCCCTCGGCGGCGGCCCCGGGAAGGACTGGCTGTTCGCGAGCGAGAGCGTCGTCGCGGACGCCAGCAGCTTCACGGACTGGGAGGACGTCAAGCCGGGCGAAGCGATCATCATCACGCGCAACGGCGTGAGCCGGCGGCAGGTCAGCCAGCCCGCGACGTTCGCCCCGGACATCTTCGAGTACGTGTACTTTGCGCGCCCGGACTCGGTCCTGGACGGGATCAGCGTGTACCGGAGCCGGATGGCGATGGGCGACGCGCTCGCGGACGAGGTGGAGCGCGTCCTGCGGGAGCGCAACCTCACGGTGGACGTCGTCATCCCTGTGCCGGACACGTCGCGGGTCGCGGCGCTGAACCTGGCGCAGAAGCTCGGGCTGCCGTACCGCGAGGGGTTCATCAAGAACCGGTACGTCGGGCGGACGTTCATCATGCCCGGGCAGCAGATGCGGCGCAAGAACGTCCGGCGGAAGCTGAACGCGATGGCGCTCGAGTTTGCGGACAAGAACGTCCTCATCGTCGACGGTGCGTCGCCTTCTTCGACTCTTGGGACTGCAGCTTACATTCTTGCAGACTCGATCGTCCGCGGCACGACATCGAAGGAGATCGTCCAGATGGCGAAGGACGTCGGCGCGAAAAAGGTCATCGTCGCGAGCTGCGCCCCTCCCATACGGTAAGCCGCCCTCCTCGCCCTCCCTTTCTCGGCTGACCGTCCGTCAGACACGTGAACGTGTACGGCATCGACATGCCCTCGCGCACGGAGCTGGTCGCGCACGAGCGCACGACGGACGAGATCGCGTCCGCCATCGGCGCGGACCTCGTCATCTTCCAGACGCTGCCGGACCTCATCTCGTCCGTGCGGCAGTTCAACCCGGCGATCGAGGCGTTCGACTGCTCCGTGTTCACGGGCGAGTACGTCACGGGCGGCGTCGACGAGGCGTACCTCGCCTCGCTCGAGCAGCTGCGCGCGGACAACGTCAAGCAGCGCTTGGAGCTCGGCGGGCTCGACACGATGGAAGGCAAGGGCGGCGGCGCTGTCAAGGACAAGAGCGCGGAGGGTGCGCAGGAGAGCCGCGAGATTGCGGTGGGCTGCAGCGGCCCGATGAACGGCGCGGACAGTACTGTAGGCTTGCATAATACGCACTCGTTGCGGTAGCATGGTGCGTGAAGAATTCGAATCTAGAGAGAAGTATACAATAAGTGTACTGTAGTAGTAGTCGTTGTAGTATCTGTCCTTGCTGGTTCTAGACGTTGCGGCTCGTAGTATCAATCGGTGTACTCTGGCGTCAGACATGTAAGACACTGGCATGATATTATCGAAGATGACGAGGTATAAATCTGACCTGTGGATACAACGCTGATCGCCGCGGGCGGTGGGTAGCCTCGAGGCGGGGATTACGGTGCAAATATCGCGATACCTTGCGATAATCTCTCCGATTAACCACTGCTGTGCGCCACGGGGGTTCTGTACCCCACGGTGAGGGATACACGCCGGCGATGGGGGTTATTGCCTCCGAGGAGGGCACAGCACAGGTCTGGAGGAGGCAGACTTCGAGGAGCACGAGGAAGTGGAGAATTGAAGGAGATATCTTCTGACCACAATGTACACGGTATTTACGGAAATAAAAGCTGTTTTGCTACTAGAACGGAGTGTCCGAGGCCGAACACACCCCGCGAGACGTCCAAACCCGCGGTCAGAACACGGGCGCCGCTGAAATCAACACGCTTCTTTTTGCCCATCCGCAACGCCGAGATGAGTCCATGCCGTGGTTTGAACATAGAAGAGGACTCGCGGCCCGATGAAACGGGTAAGCAAGTAATGAAGTACAGAGTTGGAGTGGGGTACAGCAGATGGAATTTATGTAAGTATACTAGACATGGTTGAAGTTGTTATATGGTGCATATGGAGCCAATATTCAAAGATTACAGGAAAACAATGGGAGCTGGGAAGTTGTCACTTGCGACTCGGAGGAGGAATAACTTACGTAGAGAATCCACAGAAACGACAGCAGCAACGCGGACACAGCAAGAAGAAAGCGAGATGCAAAGGCGAAAGCACAAGAAATGTGAGAGAATGGACTCGCCAGCCGGTCGCAAGCACTTCGCGCTAACCGAACCGGGAAAGGAGGAAGGCGTGCTGTACCGCAACGGATGGAAAGGAGCCTAGTGAGAGCATGATGACCTGGAAAGGGTTGTAGGGGATGCATGCGATGTGCATTGAAGTGGTGATGGTTCACGATGTGTTGGACACCCGGACCAGAGCGCGATGCTTATATGTTTTCCGTGGTCTGGGCTGCGTGTGAGAGCTCGGGGGTCGCGGGGACGGAGGAGGGGGAGGTGTGACCACAGGTGAAGTGTCAACTGTAGCATGTCATGCCGGCGGCGGTGAGCAGAATTTGCGACACTCGACATCCCAGATGCGACTCACCAGCGATGGGTACCGAATCAGAAGTCGATCAGGTGGGCATAGATGGCGGAATAAGTGGGCGAGGCCCGAAGTGCGCAATCCAGAGGTCTTCGACATCATTATTGTCCGCCCGCGTAAGCCCTTTGAATAAACACTCTTCCATAAGCAGATCGACGCGCCGCAAACCCGCCTTCTGCTCTGCCGCACAGACAGCCGGCGGGTCATCCTCACACTGTCGTATGAAGGCGTCGAATATGGCCTTGGGGTCGTCCATGTACGCTGCGCGGTCATCCGGCGACAGGACCGTCTGGAGGTCGTTGTAGATCGCCTCGAACACATCCCTCACTTGCAGGACTCCGCCGTCCTTGCGCCTCACGGTGAATTTCCACTGGGGGAAACTTTGATAGCGGATGACCATCTCGCGGAGCGGTGGCAGGTGGTTGCACACTACAGCATCGAGGATGTCATCGACTTCCGACTGGCGGTATGTGTGAGGGAACGGTCGCGTGAAGTCGTAGGCGACAATATTCCCAACGGGCTTTCGAAGATCAAACTCCACCTCGCGAGGACTGATGCCTCTGGACGTCAGGACCGTACGTACCGACCAGTGAGCCAGCATCTCGCCTGGAGGAAGCGGCGACATGGGCGTCGACCCAGCCCATTGAGAGACAGCTATAGGATGCACGAAGCAAGTAAAGTGAGTCTGACACACTCCCCGCATGCGTGGGAAGCAAAACACGCACTGTGTCTCAGTTCCAAGATTGACTTACTGTGCGGCTTCGGAAGGGACCTGGAAAGCAGGGTCGGTGAGCCCGGGCCCTGCATGGCCTGTACAGACGACGAGGGTTGGTTGATCAGGGTCTGCGAATGCCAAACAGCCACACGAGTCTCATCGTCGCAATTATCTTGTTCATTTCTGGGAGGGGGTCTGAAATCATCGACGCCGTGGGGTTGACTGAAAGTCGTCGCCGAGTCTTCAAAACAACTCGGTAACAGTAGTGCTTCAAAGCGGCATAAGCAGATGATTTTGTGCAGCTGGTGCCGCAGCGAACATACAGCTCACGTACATGTCGCACTCCCGAAAGGGCTCCCAGTGGTACTTGAATCGGGCGAGTTGGGTTCAGAGGCACCAAGTACTGGCATCGGTGGCCACTTGCGGAGGGTCGGGTGCAGTGCTGACCGGCAACCGATACGCTGAGATCGTACCAACTACCGAGAATGTGTGTCAACCATCCAATCTTCTCACTATTCAACGAGAGCTTCAGTCCCTCACCTCCGTGTTCATCAACATCGATGGCGGGGGCGGCCTGTTCAAGCGTGGATTCGATGTCTTCTGGGATTCCGTCCTGTAGTATGTCAGATTTATCAACGTTGACGCCTTGCAATACGTATGTGCGGTCTCACCAATCCCCGAAATATTTCTACTAGGTCAGTACTGCCTACCACGGCAACCTGCGCATCGGAGTTCTACAGAGGACAAGGATGGCAAGGTCAGGACTTGGCAGGAGGCGGTGCGAGGTGGACGCCGCACCAACCTTGAATATGTACTCTAGTACAGGGTCCAGCGGGTCGTAGCACTGTGGGTACTCCTCAACAAAAGCAGAGTGACTCCCACTGGATACAATCACGTACGGAGGGCGTGGCAGGAACTTCTTCGATCTCGACTTCATCCAAAGACAAAACCTCCATGCCAACAATCGCGGCACTCGATTCCGGATCGGGAGAATCTGGTGGCAACTCATGGGGACCCGCCGCGGCCTTGATGACCGTCGGCGATAGGAAGAGGCGTCTTCGGTACTTGAAATAATGGATGAAAACACAGGAGGGCGGTGATTGAACAGGGACTGTGAGGACACCACGAGCTTGAGCACGTTCGTCCTCCTGATCATGAGGGTCAATGAGCCGCGCAGAGAGAGAGATTCCTCTCTCGAGCGGTCCAAAGTTTGAAAACTCCTTTGGGACGACGTGGTTCGAGATCGATAACGAGACATCCGCCGACGCCAGCATTGAGATATCGCACGTAATGGTGCCTTCCTTGTGTCTGTACTCTCCGCTAAACGCGGAGCAGGCCCATCGCGCCGTCTTGATTGTACCGGAGACAAATATGATCTCTTCTGGAGACAGGATGAGTCCAGGTCCTTCGTGAGCTTGGGTGGCGAACTCGAACCAGCTCTCGAAGTGAGCCCGGATGTAATCGACTATGTGCTTTTTCGAAGATATCCGTTTCGAGACACCTGGGGGTTTGAGATGGAGAAACGCTCCTTCATCTTCGGTACAGATGAAGTTGAAGCCGCACCCTGCAGGTCTGATAGGAGCGTAAGTAGGAGAGTCCCGAAGGAGAGAGATATCACCCGGCGTACATGGCAGACGTTTCGAGCCCTGCGGATCCCCTGACCTCAGTCACGGTTCGACTATGCAGCCGAGACTGTGTGATCTCATCCTCCTCTCCTGTGATCACCAGGCCCGATGGCTCCAGGCGTTGAAAGTCGTCGGGCACTCTGTTGCGGTTGAACTCATCTTCAGCAGGCTTCATAGCGTTGAAGATGTGGCGGAATCGTCCTCCGTCAATCCATCCCACAGAGCCAAGGTCTACCTCGCGTGTGCCATAAATCGAGTCATTTTCGGGGGCCGGATGCCATAGCGGATACCCGTATCCAAGGGGGAACAACATCTTAGCGTAGATATCCCATGCCGTTGTCGCTCGCCTTCGCAGCGGTGGCATGATTCTTTGGCCAGAGGATGGAAGGCGGTGTATGCTAGATTTCAATGATCACGATCGTCCGATGCCGCCAGTTTCTTTCCACGAAGGACTCGTGAGAGTGAGCACCCACAGTCACCGTGGAAAACAATCTTGAGGCGCTACAGTGCTGCCTACGCCTGCAGGTTCCTGTATCCGAGATTGTCACAATGATATAGTCGACGTGAAGAGCGAAGTAAATCGGATGGTTTGCGCAAGGACAGGGAGGAGACTCAGGACTGGTCACTGGATACTTAGTACTTAAGTACTTACTGCCAGACTTCCCAGTGCCGACTCTCTGAGCGCACCAGTAATAGTTAACACACTGGCAGCCAATCAAGTCCCTGTAAGATATTCTTAGTCTATGCAATTCCAGTAAGAGGCTGCGTTGGTCTGCGCCGCACTTACTTGGTTGAAGTTCGGGGAGATGCAATTCCTGCTTCGCGCGAGGCGCTCAGTTTTCGTTGTGATTTGCTTCAGCACAGCCACCTGCCTTGCAGCTTCTTGCCTTCTTCCGGCCACTTGGTCAGCTTTTGCTGCAGCCCGACGACTTGTCTCCAGCCTGCATTACGACGCACGCAGAGACCCGCAGACACGCAAAACACCGATATAGCCAAATTGGGACCGTCGCTACGCCATCGCATGCTGGGTCGTGGCTAGCGCTAGCGCCCCTCAGCACACCGACGCCGTGACCGGCCACACCACACATGGACGGAGTCTTCGTGTTGAACAAGTTCCTTCCTGCAGGAACGATAACACTCTCATATAGGGGCTCGAGTATAGTCAGCGATGCTCTACAGAAGGCCGACGACGGATGGACGACATTTCCGCACGACGCCTCGGTAGTCGGTGTCCGGGACGACCGTTTTGACTCTGACTCCGAGACTTGGGAGTCTCTCCGGTTCCTCGTTCGTCATCGATTCCTCGCGGCGACATACCTTGTCGACATATCCGAAGGAATTTGCTTCGTCCGCGTGTACATCATCCCATGGGACCTGTCTGGATCGAGGGGTGTCCTGCGGAATCGGGACGAGGACACCGTGCTCAAACCCGGTCGGAGACGCTTGAAGGCGCTGTTCCTCCGCATCCGACAAGACAGATCGCTGTGGGAGGGGAGCGTCGCCTCCTCCTCTACCCCAAAACATTTCTGGGACAGCGTCGTCGTAAGTGTCTTGCGCACAGCGTGTGAAGAAAGTGCTGACACTATTCGGTAGGACAACCGCAGCCTTCTGGACATCTACAACGACCTGCCGTCTCCTTCGCCGGATAGTCTGCTTCAGGAGATTCCAGGGCTGCAGAGTGAATTGTATGAGTATCAGAGGCGGACCGTCTCGACTATGGCTGCTCGGGAGACGTACCGTGGTTCTGTCGAGGACCCGTTATATCTCCCTGTTCATGGCATAGATGGCAGGACGTTCTATATGCAGCCTGCTACCATGGAGATTGTCACGGAATGTCCGCGGATATCGTCCGTACCAGGGGGCATACTCTGCGAGGAACTGGGTTCGTGCGATCTCCATCCCCTATGTTGACACTGTCATTCAACTCTCCTCGCTCTAGGGACCGGAAAGACGATCATGATGCTCTCGCTGATCCTCGCCACACTCGACCAGCTGCCGTCTCCAGAAGAGGCCTTCCACGAACAACGGATTCCCATGACTCCCCTCGCGCTGCGGCACTTCCAGACAGCGTCCGCGATTGACGAGCGCGCGAAGCTCTCCAAATCTAGCAGAGTCCTCCGCAACTCTGGCCTGCCCTCGCTCGTCGAGATAATGCTGCATTACATCCGTGTCGTCCCTGGCGGCATCCGCGCGCCGCTCCACGAGCACCAAGCAGAGCTCGAGCAACAGAATCTCTGGGACCCGCTTCGTGCAAACGTCCCGTTCTACATCCATACCGATCCGCCGCGGGACTCCGGATATGGTGGAGTCCGGGGTGCTCAAGCCAACGCACCTCGGGTCATGTTCCTAACGGCGGCAACGCTGGTAGTTGTTCCTGATAACTTGCAAATTCAGTGGGCGAATGAGATCTTGAAGCATTGCACGGACATGTTGAGGGTCTTATTCGTGCGTGACAAGGACGAGTTGCCGGACGCGCCGGTCCTTGCGACTGACTACGATGTGAGTGCGTCTTGTACCTCTACATGCATCTACTCACCGCTCTACTCGTCCCTAGGTGATTTTGATGAGTCATTCTCGTACGTCCGCCTCCGGTAATTCTCATCGTATCACTGATCAAAGACTTGCAGGCTTCTCTAAGGAGGCGAAGAAAAAGGCGACTGAAGAGATGTCGACGTCCAAACCGTGCCAGTGTAAGCCACTGCGCGGCTCTCGTGTCCCTGCTTGCAAGTGCAGTCGGCGGACGAACGTCTCTCCTCTGCTACAAATTCGCTGGAAGCGTCTGGTAGTAGACGAAGGACACAACGCCGCGGAGAAGCGGACAGACTACGCCGTATTCACGAAGCTCCTAAGCATTGAGCGACGGTGGATTGTTACCGGTACCCCCACAAGTACGCATCATCTCTTCAGTCATACACTTCCAATGCTTACACGACTATTGCAGCCAATCTCCTCGGCTTGAACTTCGGATCGGGGAGCGATCTGCAATACCCCGATGAGGAAGAGGAAGAGGCCAGCTTCGACAGCGACGATCGCCAACGACGGTGGCATCGTAGCGAGCGGGAGGACTTCCGCAAGCTCGGTACAATGTTTGCTGATTTCCTCCTCCTGATGCCGTTCGCGAGCGACCCCAAGGCGTTTGCAACACTCGTCAGAGATCCGATATTCGACCCTGAAGGACCGTGGCCTGGACACCTTGAGGTGCTGAGGCAGGTCATGTCGTCGGTCATGGTGCGGCACAGGTGCGTCTGCTACTTGTGCCGTCTGATAGCGAATGCTTACATGATTGGTTCCGTGTAGGATCGAGGATGTGGAACGAGATGTGCGACTGCCGTTCTTGCAGCACGAGACGGTGTTGCTTGACATGGATCCGTATGCGGTCAAGACATACAATCTCATCCAGGCTACTATCGCAGTCAACGCGGTTGACTCGGAGAGGAGGGATCAAGTAAGTCGTCTGTGAGTGAACTCTACGTCTGACTGACATGGACCACTCTCGTGTAGGATTATCTGTTCCATCCTCGGGTACCGTATATTCCAAGGATGGTAATGTGTCAATGAAGTTGACTGATCCCTCTCCAGAATGCGGGACCACTGCAAGAGCTGGTTGCGAACATATCCCAGTGCGTGCTTCTATTGGCCGATGATCAATTTGAGGGAGCTGACCAATTATCCCTAGTGTCATGTTCTGGCATGTCGTCGATAGCAACTTGGATGAGCGGCTCAAGAATGCAGAGCGATGTTTGCGACACCTTGAGGAACGCAGCGGTAGCCGAGAGGATTATGCGCTGATCAGAGAGTCCATCTTGCATATGTATGCCTCCTCGACGTCTGGCCATGATTTGCTCACGCTGACTCTCATCGTACAGCCGTTCCGCGATCGATGATCCAGTCTGGGTGGCTCTGCAAAGACACTATCATGCTTTCCATCGCGTCAAGAATCTTCCTCCTCAGGTATTCGATGCGTGGAGCATGTTTGACGAGCAAGCTCGAACAATATGCACCGAGCTGCTGCTCCCGCCGATGGCCCTCTTCAAGCTGCGAGACTTCATAATGGCACATCCCCTTCGACCTCTGCCAGGCATCATCGAGATGGGCCACACAGTCGTGGAAGAGGAGCGGCGGTGGAAGGAACTCGAGGAGCTGCACACGCGACTCAAGAAGAAGGGCTCGAAGGAGCGGCGGCCAAAGAACGAGGCTGCGAACTCCCTAGGATCTTTAAAGCGGGCGACCGCTGAGAAGAAGCTCGAGGAGCTGCGTCGCGAATATCACGCTGCCGCCGCTCGGTTGAGCTCCGCTAATACCGGTGATGAAGGCGCCCCCGTACAGAAAGACGACGCCTCGTCGCAGCGGAAGGTTGCTTCCACACTCTTGCGTTTGTCTCCAGTGGCAGGCGTGCGTGTTGGGAACTCGACGTCCACCAAGCTTGACTACATACTGAACGAGGTATGCTGTCACGTTCGGCGCAGTGAGGTGTGGCTGACGTTATCACTACATAGGTGCTTTCTTATTCTGCGGGCGAGAAATTCCTCATCTTCTCGGAATCAGCTGCGACACTCTCCTTCGTCGCAGAAGCGCTTGATCTCGTCAGGGTCAAGTACCTCGAGTTCAGCGGAAAGCTCAAGCGCGAACAGAGACAAGCCATCATCACGACGTTCGAGACCAGCGAGAGCTATCGCGTGCTTCTCATGGAGCTGAAGCATGGTGCCCGTGGCCTGTGAGTGTTCCTGGTGATGAGCTCATCCCCTGCTTCTACTGATCCCAATTCCGTAGCAACGTCGTCTCCGCATCGCGCGTCATCTTCTGTGAACCCGTGTGGAAAGCGGACGTCGAGTCTCAAGCGATCAAGGTTAGTCGCGCATATGTTGTCATCGGAGCTGCATTCTCATAATTCATCAGCGTGTTCATCGTATTGGCCAATCAAGAAATGTCAGAGGTATGCTCACGTCAACTTCCCATTTACATATGTGGCGTCCTGACGTCCTGCACAGTTAAGACCCTTGCCATCCGCGGCACCTCCGAAGAAGTCATGGTTGCACGAAGCAAGGCTCTGAAGGAGAACAAACAAGAGTTCACCAAGGACATTACGGAAGACCGGACCATCCGAGATTTCATCGAGGTCCGTGGCACGCGCACGCCGCTCACCATTTGTGTTTCAGGACCCTAACGATGTCTTGCAGCATCCGACTTTCTTGCCCATCCCGACCGAGCGGCTGGTCAACCTCGATGTGCCGCTGTTCGAGTTTGCGTCTCAGCCCAGCGCAGATACTGTCAGTAGCGATACCAACGGTCAAGCCCGCCCCACGCCCGCGGCGCCGCGGCCACAAGTCCGTATTGTCGACGTTGTAGACACGCCCACACCATCATTGCCTCTTCCACGTCGCTCCACCGTCTACGTCGAGATTCCTACGACGGAACGTCCCCGGAAGAAACCGAGATTGGTCAGGTTCATGGATGGACAGAATTAAGCACACGCGAACTCGTCTGCTTCCTATACGCTATCATGCTTGCTGACATCAATTGAGTGTCCTGGCCGCCCTAATACCTTGCTCCCACTAGCTGTTGTGTTCTTGCTGTCGCTCTTCCCACCTGCTGTATCTATACGTGTATTACTTAATTCACTGGACTGCTCTTGCCTGTTCAAGTGACCGGTCTGCCCACACTCACGACACATCGCTGCACGTTGCGAATGAGGTGTTCAACCAAACGATCATCTATTAGCCGCCATAAATACCCGTATGATCAAACAAGGATGGGGATAGCATGAGTGAGCAAGGGAGCGCAGATAGTACAGCCCGTTGGAAGGCGTTTTGCAAGGGGTGGTGGTACAGCTAATAGTACAATTCCACAAGTCGACTGGAACCAATAACGAGAGCAATATTGCGGTATAAAGAATAAAGAATAAAAAATAACGAAGGGCGGACGAGCGCGGACAAGTCTGCCTGGACATAAGACGAAGAGGAGGCGGTCAGCTACTAGCTACGGGAAAGTAGACACATGACACATGCATCGAGGACGCACCATCTCTATACATCGGTGGACGAACACGGTGTTCGACGCGGGAGCAGTGTGACGACTCGGTGCCTTTTCACCTCAGCGCCCTCCTTGCCGAAGTAGCGCTGCGTCATGAAGCTCCAGTGCAGCGAGCCGACGATCCAGTCTTGCAGGCCCTGGACGTACAGCGCGACGTCGCGGTCGAGCTTCGGTCCGAACGAGGGCACGTTCTGCTGGTTCTCGACGAAGGTGTCGATGGTCTGCCTGCACAGTTCGCCGACGAAGTCGACGGCCGTCTGCAGGTCGAACCCACGGAGCTGCATGAGAATGACAATCATCTGCGCCGGGGTAAAATGTCAGTACGCGGCACCGGAGCGGGGATACTCCACGACTATGTGCACTCACGTTGTGTGTGTCCCCTCGGGACTGCTCGACGTTGTACGAGAAGATGTCCTGAAAGCGGCAACATATGTCAAAACCCGCACGGAAGGCATCGACGACAGAACAGCCTTACGTTACTCCACTAAAATAACAATAGGGTCAGCACAAAGTTCGGGCAGATGTGGAGGACGGAGCACGACATACAGTAACTAGATCATTGGCTCCCTGGTTCAGGGCGTGAATAACGGGATGCCGTACCACGAATTCGGGGAGATCAATGTCCATGGCGTATTCAATGAGGTCGAAGGTCGGTTTACATCCGCTAGTATCCCGGCGCATCTGGCAACTCTATCAGCGACTCGTCCGATAGGCATTTGTAATCCTTGAAGGCACTTACACTGATGTAGGACTCGAGATCGGGTATGACCTGCGCATCGCGGTCCCTCGCCTGCTGGTTGACGGTCTCGAAGAAGAGCTCAAAGTTCTCCTTGAACCTCGCCTGAACGCCCGGCTTCGCCTCCCGCGTGCATCGTGTCCAAAAACTGCCGGCACCGAAACCTGTCAGTATCACATGCGACCTCGAAGCCCTGCCTCGCAGCAAGCATGCGGACACGACGACTCACTCCCTCGCAAGCTTCCCAGCGCTGACCTCCACCACCGGCTGCTCCTTCCCCAGCGCCTCGGTGGGCATGTACCGGTCGGGGTACCACAGCGCGTTCATGACCGTGTCCGCGAGCTCCTCCGTGCCCGTGTGCATCATGCCGTCCGAGATATTGTCGAGGTGGAAGAGGTAGTTCATGAAGTCGCTCACGACCTGCAGCCGGTCCGAGCTGCAGTACGGGTAGCAGAACGCGGTGAGCTCGCCCGCCTGCAGCCCGTAGAGCGCCCCGCGCGCCTTCGGAGACAGCTCGGGGCACCCGGCATCGAGCCATTGCACGGACTCGGTTGCGACGATGTAGCCGTGCGGGTGGAACGCGAGAGGGAAGTTGCAGTGCCCGACCAGGTCCGGGAGGATGAAGTGGTCGGGGTCGGATGGGGGAAGGGGTGCGCCTGAAAGGATGGGAGAGGAAGGGGCTGGGATAACAACCGTCATGGCGCAAGATCGATCGCGGTACTGGTGTGGTAAGAAGGAACGTGTAGATGTGAAGGGAGAGGGGGGAAAGTAACCGACTTGCGGTGTGTACGGGGGCCCCATGTCCCCCACTTATACCTCTACCGCATTCGGCCATCAGCAAGGCAAAGTCAACGAAAACACGTTGAAGGGCCCGAATGTGCGGCAGGGCCCAAGGCAGAGGCAGAGGCAGAGCGGGCGAATCTGAATCTAGACATACCTGTCGCCCACTGGCACGGGCCGGGTGATGTCCTCCGCCTGTCTATCACCGCGAGCTGCTGAGCAACACTGGCAGCAGCGCTGAGTGATTGTGTGCCACTCAAAGAGAGTTCCGAGCTATGCTCTTTCGTCAAAAGTGCGATGATTTCATTTACCGGCCTCGTTCTGTGTCTGCGCGGGCAACGGCCTGGGACCGTCACTTGGGCTGTCCGCGGATCTCCGGCCGCACGACTGGAATCGCTCGGCCGCCACATGGTGGACACACTATCTGCCTGAAGGCCACGGTCACGGCGTTATACATGCATGGGAGGGGGGCTTACCTGCCTCCGACACTTGTGATGATGCGGGGAAGGCCTCCTCATGCCAGTGCGGCGCTCAAACAACCAATGTTATACTTGCAATCTCGGATCTGGACGCTCGCAAGAGGTATTCCGCCGATGAACATGGAATGGGATGATGTCATGCATGGTGCCAAAGAATGTCCCAGGCGTAGAGTACAGGAATGGGTAGAATCATGCCTACCGTCATCTCACAGCTTGATGAATGATGTCTCAATCCCATGCGAAAAGTCCCATATGCATATTCTCTGTTCCGAGGCGAAAAGTGTCAGTCAGTGCGATCAACCCGGCGATCTGGAGCACGACATTACCTGGTCCTCTCCGCACGAGACGATCTACACGGTATCGGGCAGCACGGTGATGTCAGATTGCGCACGCAGTCAGGGACATGATCACCATAGGCAACAGGCTTGCGTACCTTGGTGCAATCGAAGCCGACGCAGAAGATTCTTCCCGTGTGGCCACCAGCGAGATCGGCGATGAGCGCCCCCGTTTGACGGTCCCAAACCTGAGAGTTAGGGACAAGCATGAGCCTTACAGTGCAGCTGTCGTTGTCAACAGTACTGACCTTCACGGTGAAGTCATAGCTTCCGCTGACGACAACTTCCGAGTTCAGAGCCACACTCCTCACCAGGTCCTCGTGGGCCCGGCGACGAGGCGGTGGTTGAGGAACTTCTCCCCCCGAGCTGGCGCTGCCGCAAGCTTCGCAAACGACCGCTCTTGCCGCCACCTGGACTTGTTTATCGGCCGAAGGCGATGTGGACCATCCCTGTGAGGTCATCACATCAAGTAGCCGGATGTGCTTATCGGACGATCCCGACAGCACAAATGGATGTCTGTAATCAATCGAAGCAATCCTGTCGGAGAAACCGCAGATGTCTCTGTCAGCTGCGTGAGAGAAGTGGCAACAACCTCGAGCACGTACCCTCGACGATGGTGGTTCTCAAACGTCCGCAGCAACGTGCCCGTGTCTGCGTCCCACAGGCGGAGGGAGCGGTCCCCGGAAACAGAAATGATGTGGTTGTTTGAGATCGAGACGGCGTTTACCGCGGCACGATGCGCATTCAGAACGTGCTGGCGAGCCAGGTCGGGGAAGAGATATGTCCGCACGGTCCGATCTGTGCGCGCGTCAGCTGCATGCAGGCAAGGGATAATAGCAAGGCGAACCTTTCGAACAAGAGACTAGCCTCTTGTCGTCGAACCGAACACAGAGCACGCTGTCTTCGTGCTCCCGAATGATCTTGGTTGGCTGGTCCTTGGCGAGATCCCATACAACCACTCGGCGGTCGCTGCTCGCGCTCGCGAGCAGGCCGCCATAGACACAGATGCTCAGCACGCTGCTCTCGTGCACCCCGTCGAGAACCCGGATCACCGAGCCTGTCGCGAGGTCCCACTCGCGGATCGTGCGGTCCTTGGAGCCTGTGAAGAGCACCTGCGTGCCGGTCTCCGGATAGGTGTAGAGCTGCAGGCAGTAGATCGTGTTCGAGTGCGAGTTCGGCGCGCCGCGGGTTTGAAGGTTAGACAGGGTGTACGATCCTGCGGCAAACCGATTTCGCAGTCTGACGTGAGTTTGGTGGAGAAGCTTGAAATCGGGTTTCAAGTGAGGATGCGCCGCAGCCGGAGACTGGAGCATGGACGGGGCGGAATGGCGCGCACGAGGTGATCGCATCGGTCGGGAAGAAGACGAGGAGGCTGAGGGCTCAGCCGCGGCAGTCAGCAAGTGAGTGGGGACCGACAGACGTGCGGCTGATGATGACGCTGCCGCCTGAGGAGGGCCGCTGTCGTCGTCGATGTCCATGAACGCGTCGTCGACCTGCATAACATCATCGTCGTCCTCCTCGTCGCCCATGCCTTCGTCGTCGGAGTCCGAGTCATGGTCGGCTGCGTGCTCGCTGGGGCAGCTGCCGGCCTCGCGCTGAAACGCGTCTGGGGGTGCGCGCCACTCCCACTTCCGTTCGAGGCAGAGACTCTTCCATAGCGCCTGGTCGTCTGCGAGCGCACGCCACCGACGGCTGACGAGTGCACATGTGAGGAGGGACTGGTAGGGAAGGTAGGAGAATATGTGTAGCGCGACTTCTGTCGGGAGCAACTGTGGCGTTGAGTCGTGTGAGCCCGCGCGACTTTCAGAGCCCTGAGAACCCTCGGCCCAGAGCAGTTGAAAGCACACGCACCCCGACAATGTCCAGCTTCAACAGCGGCGCAATCCTGCTCTGCAGCACTGCCAGACTCGACCTCGGCAGCGACGCGAGGATCTTGTACGCAAGCTCTGTGCATACCCAGTGTTACGGGTCGCGCGGCGGGAAATGTATTCGGGCACGTACCTTCCCGCTCCCGGACGGTCCGCGCGGCGAGGGCCCTCGGGTCGCCACCGCTGTGTCCGACGGGGCTGAGCATCTCTTCGTCGGTGTATCCTTCGTCTGTGGGGAACAGCATGGCGGCGAGTCAGGCGGGGGAGTGGGTATAAGATGGTGGCAGCAGGCGGGCCTACGCGCCCCAGTATGGGTATGCTTGTTTCCATGCGACTCTGGCGCTTCATCGCTCCAGCGGGCCCGGCCCGTGGTCCATATTCCATACTTACTGAGACTAGGGAAGCGCCGCCGTGCGGCCTGAACCTTGTGTGCGTGTTTCTGTGCCACGTGCGCAAGTGCAGCGGGCGATGACGGCACGCTGAAGTAGAGTACCACGCCCTCCTTTACGCAATAACACTTCCTATCCTTACTACAACGAACGGGTGAACGCGACCGGTTCGACATACAGGTTCTGGTCTTCCGCAGGAGCAGACCCTCCGGTCTTCACCGGTCTCACCACCAGTCTGGCGATGGCATCGGCATGGAACCCGGCGCTCCATTGCATACCCCACACTGTTCGTACCATTACCGCCTCCACAAGTACCACGTCGCCCAGGTTCAGTGCGCACGGGTGCACAGTTGCCATGCGCTCCCGCACCGTATACGTAGTGGTGGCATCGTAGATATTCTTGAACAGCTGCGTTCCACGGTGACGATCAGCCTCACCCAGCGACACGTGTATCAGCAAGCGCTTACCTCTTCGCGGTTGTGCATGGCAATCGCTGTGAAGCGTGGCACAGGAGCCGCGCCCTTAGGCCCCGATGTCCAATTCGCCCTGTCCAGGAGACTCGCCAGCGCCGCACGATCTTGGGCTCGCATCAGGCACACCGTAATGCGGGACCGCGCTTGTTTGTTGTACAAGCCCGTGTAGAACGCCATGTCGACGATGGGACCCACCGCGAAGATCCGCAGCGGCATACCGAAGCTGTACAGCATCCACTGATTCACGGACCTGGTCACCCACGTCGTCGCACTGGGCACCTTTGCCAATGCATACCACGGCTCCGAAGGTGGCGACTCGAAGCTCATGAAGTCCGCAAGACGTCTGCCGGCACACAAGCTGTCAGTATTGGCCCGTTCACGTCCTGCCCATTTGTACTCACAACAGCGCCGTCGGGGAGATCCAATCCTCGTGCTCGATGTCTGGGGACACCAACGACCACAGGTGTTCATCGTCGTCGCGCTGCGCCCCGAATGGCAGTAATACGCGCACCACCTCCTCCCCGTCCGAGTCCCCTGAAACCAACGACACGCCTCTCCTGCACAATGTCAGCCCATTTCGTCAGAAGAGGTCTCGCCACGCGACGTACACGTGCTCCACGGAACTTTCACGCTTCACCTTCACGACACCTGTCGCCCTTTCCAGAGGAGACCCTTGGCGCTTTCCACGTCGGCCGCCCATGTTCGAATACTGGCGACTTACACGTTCGCAGTTGAGGACAACAGGCAGCAGCGAGTGGTGCAGTCCACACAGGATGACAGTCCCAATTTATATTTCAAAGACAGTTGTTGAAGCGGCCGAAACCGCCGTACATGCTGCATCTATTCATGTTACCCATAGCGTACGCCACAACCCAGGCTATTCAATTCTCGCACCGCCAATTCTGCCATGCTCCCTGTCAGCCCAGCGCGCAACAGAGTAGTTTCAGGAATACGTACCAGAAAGCCCGGCGCTTCTGGTTCGCGCGTGAGATAGGGTCCGTGAGGTGGATGGCTGAGCGCTTCTTGGGCGAGAACTGCGGTGCCGGGATGAGAACACGGAGGTGTTCGATGTCGAGGCACACGGTGACGCGTACGACGTCGCGCCCGGAGGCATTCTTCTCCCCGATGTGGTACACAGTGGTCGAGAAGCCCGCGAGCACGGTCGCACCGCGCAGCTCGGCCATGTACCGCGATGGATGAATGAGGTCTCCCTTCAAGTCGAAAGCGGGCAACGGCCGCACAATGTGAGTCTGAGCGATGTCTGCAAGGGCTTGCGCCGCCGCCGGCGAGTACGTCGGCCACCCAGACATCGTGAAGTGCTCCGGCAACGGCGCTATCCGATAACGCATCAGCGGCAGTGCGAGCAATTAGTGGCGGCGCGGCTACTCACCGTCCTCAGCCGCATCCGCACCCTCGTCGTCCGCCTTCGTACCGTTGCCGAGCAGGATCAGGTTGAATGTCGAATGTCGGACGACGAAGGTCGGAGATCATGGATGTCGGAACATGCTCGGAGGGTCCAGACGCCAACATAGCCCCGTAATATTGATTACGTGACAGTGATCATACGCTGCATAGACGCCAAACTGTGGCCCTCTGTAGGTGTGCAGCACATCGTTCCCCTCCCACTTGTACGCATACAAAACAATTTTGGCGCATGTGGTAGGTATTATAGAGCATGTAGGAAGCTTTACCGGGCGCGTCTATGAGCCGGGGATTGGCACACAATTCGACCCGTGCAAAACGTGCGTCTGTCCCGGGCAAGATGCCTTATTGGGCCACACTAGTACTGATGTCATAGTGAGCTTCCCGCCTGCGCTCGCGCAACAAGTCTTCCTCGTACTGCTGTCGCGTCACCCTCTGAGCTGTCTCTGCCTCCACCAGACTGCTTCACTTTGCTATGCTTCGACATCTGGGTACACCCTCTGCTATCAACTGGACTCGGAGCTCGGAGTTCAATAGCAAGCCCATGCAAGTGGACACCCTCAGCTCA